>OFHU01002022.1:0-49054 GCA_900245905.1 Lacerta viridis
TGTTCTGGGCTTTTTGTGTGTGTCCTGCTTTTGTGTTGCTGCAGCCCCTCTGGACAGCATTGGGGGAAGCATCATTGTGATAGCATTGGGGGAAGCATCATGGGCATACCCAGGGGGGCAGGGGGAGCAGCTGCCCCCCCGAAGCAAAAAAATAAAATAAAAAATTAAATGGTTATCAGCAGCCTAAAAGGAAAAAAAAGCTCTCCTAAAAAAGCTCAACTACTGGTCTTTCTCCCTCCCAAAATCTCAATAACAATTGAGCTCTTGGCCGACACTGTGTGTGTGTGTGTTGCCTGGCTGATCGTTGCAAGGGAGCTTTGGAAACTGAGTTCCCTTGCATGGTGAGTAGTTCCTTTGCGAGGGCTGAGGATCCTGGGAAACTGAGTTTTTCAGCCATTTGGGGCTTTCTGTTTGGGGGGGGGTTTTTCTGTTTTTTGAAGCTGTTTTTGTTTGCTGTTTACATAATGTGGTCAGTAATCTAAAAACGAACCGAACCCCTAAAAAACGGGGCATTCCTCATCCCCAAAAAACAACTTTGAGTTAAACCCCAAAAAACAGGGGTAGATCACTGCTGAAAGTAGATCACAGTTCACCCCTGGTATAAGACATGTAACTAGAATAAAAAAAAAAAATCAAGCAAATAATTGTAATAACTACCGTAATAAAGCACTGCTATAATTATATATAATTTTCCTAAAATTTTGGTTTCATTCGCCTTTCCGTGCTGAAATGTCACAACCTGAACGACCATGGCTTGCCCCCCCCCCGTTTTGATCCTGGGTACGCCCCTGGGAAGTCAAACAAACATTGCCGAATAAAACACCAGTCTGGAGGGGCCCTTAGTTGCATGCCAATTTCCAAATATATCTATTTAAGGTTCAGGGAAGCTCAGCATTTCCTGACATTTAGGATGCAACCGATTTGGAGGCAGAGTGATTCTGAAACAGTCTGGAGGTTGCTTTTTCAGTTTCGTTTCTTTATGAAAAATATATTTAAGCTGCTTGACTATTCTGATTTTTTTAAACAAACAAACAAACCCTGCTTATAAAACTGCATGCAATATATAAAACAAAATATTGACAGAAGGGCTTGTAAATGTCACCAAGCATGCACACACCAGGTCAGTTATGCTTGATCTACTTCTGATCCTTTAATAATTCACATGTCCTCATAAAACGCCCATTGTGTTTTTCTGAGAACATGACTTGCTATGCTTTCAGATTTCCTCAGGAAAAGAGAGTTAGAGCCATCTTACATTGCAGTCTCGCTCTGCGCATATATGAACACAGTCAAACCAATCCTGAATTAATTATCTCAGGCTTAGCTTGTAACTTACTTCTGCCAAGTAGTAGGGAAGATTTTTTTTACATTTAGATGTTCATTTTGAGGGCTGGGCTATGGGGCCTTTGACTTTGATCCCCAGGAGGTCCAGCCTTGGCTGCACCACTGCACCCGATCCCTTTTCCCTGGAAATGCCAGAAACTGAACTCAGGACTTTCTGCATACAAGCATGCAAATAATTTGCTCTTTTCACTGAACTGTGGTCCCTTGCCCATTATGCAATTTTTCCAAGGCACCCCAGAAAATGTGTTAATCTCAGAGGGAGATGGTCACTTGCAGGACAGGAGCTAGCAGGCAGTGTGCCTTCCTTGCTGTGATAACCCTTCTAAAGCAAAGCCAGTAGGAGGTTCCTTTCTCTTGCTGATCCTTAACCCTCTTCACCATATGTATCCCAAAGCATGGAGCAACTTTGCCCTTGAATGCCTTGAGCAGCCTTTATAAATTAATCTGCTCAATTCAACAGGACTAATTCTACCAAAACCCAAATCAAAGTGCAGCTAGAGTAAGCCTCTCCTTCAATGCTGCTAGCAAATTCCTCGGTCATCTGGTAGGTCATTTCAACTTTCAGATGTCTACATCAATCGAAAAGTGAGAGTTTCCTTCCTGTCTGAATGTTGCTGATGTTGACTCCCTCCTATTGCCTCTTGCTTAGTCTCTGTCTGCAAGGTCAAAACACCTTGATGTATCAGCTGTATCTTGGGTTGCCTAGGAACACAATGACCCTTATTGTAGCATCGATATCTATGACTGTCTCTACCCAGCAAATTTGTACAGGTCCTCATTAAATCACCTTTAGATTTCCTGCTCCATAAAGTAAAGCAGATTAAGCACCTTCAGCACTTCGCAACAGGTTGAGGGTTTGGGTTTTGGTTTTTTTTGGCACCTGAATTGATTGTCTAGATTTTCTCTGAAATGCCTCTCCTTGCTCAGCAACCGCTTTATAATGAATAGATTCCAGAACTGAAAAATGACATTTGAGTAGTGATCTTACTGGCGGTTCAGAAAGAAGTAGCTAGTCCTGATCCCACATAATTCTTCAGCATCTTGTTCAAAATTATGTACCCCACTTGCTAACTATGAACAGGATCTGTATTCCAGGCAAATCATGTAATCACTAGCAACTTTGTACCTGGCATTACTCAGGAATTCTAAGAATAAAAATAATTTTTTAAAAATCAATTCAATTTTAAAAGGTTCAGTCCGCCATCTTATTTCAAAATGGTGTCCAGTTGTATCCAAACATAGATGAAAACCTGCTCCTTGATGTCAGGAATCATAATACAGGATTTGGTTAAAATCGGTGCAGTTTTGAAAGGTTAAGGGTTGTATCCAACAAACTTCTACTCAGAGTACACCCATTGAAATAAATGAGCCTAAAATAGGCACATTGATTAATTTCAGTGTTGAACACGGTTGAACACCATCATTGCTGATCATTGGCCAAGTTAGCTGGTTTTGTTGGAGTTCAGTAACATTGAGAGGGTTGTTTCCTTAGTGTCTGTTCTTATTACCAGCGCTGCATTCCACAACGACAGATAACTTACACTGGTGACAGAGTTCAGCGTCTTGAGAATCAACACCCCCACACACAACAACCACCCAAAAACCAAAACCAAAGAAAAGTTCCAGTTGTTTGAAGAGGTTCATCAAAGGTGTGTGGCTGTTGCCTGGTAAAGTCTCAAAATATAGACTTTACCATGTGGGTGAAGGCAAGGCATCACTGCATGTCTCTCTATGAAAAGCAGCATTGTGCAAATGTATTTGATTTGCCTGGCATATCAGTTTCTGCTTGTAACCCTCTCTCCCTCTGGCTGTGTTAAGTGCAGGACATGCACATCGGGCAGACGAGAGCCTGCAGAATATGGGGCAATGTTATCCTAACCCCTATCACTGTGGTTTGGGGAATTTTTTATCTACCCCAGAGCTTTTCGACTCCCCTTTCAGCATCCATGTTGACCTCCTTTTGACTTCCTTCTCTAGCCGCTGAGGATGAAGGCACCCTGTGCCTGACTCTTCCATAACTGGTCTTCTTCAGGCCTTGGTGAGACCTTTATCAAGACTGCCAAGATGTGTCATCTTGGATTAAAAGGGATGCTGGTGCATGGCTGAGGTCTTTCTCTGTGCTCAGGAAGAAGCAATAATTTATAACATTTCCTCCTCTCCCCCTACACTGTCCCCAGGGTCTCTGCTTCCTCAAGAGACACTTTGAGAAGCCTTGATTCCTTGCTTGGTAAAACCTATGACACTCTGAATCTCTGACCTTTTCTTATCAAAGTATTCAGCAGGCCACTGGAAAGTCTAATTTCCATTTGCTGTTGCTTTCCCTCTGGCCTCCGTCTTCATCATCCAAAGGCTCCCTTTCTGCAGGTTCCCCCCCCCCTTACAATTTGTCCACAGCTCATTGAAGCCTTTATCCTTCAGGCAGGCAGGCATGCACAGCACCAACCCAAGCTGAAGGCCACAAAGTTAATTTGAGCAGGGAACGCTGCATTTCAGCCAGAGGGAGCAACGAGGGGCTGGCATTAATGGCTTTTAAATGATGGATCACCACTTTGGAAATGTAGGAAGGGAGAGCAAACAGGAGGAGGAGTTACGCTCTACTGGCACGGATGCTGCAGAGTGGGGGGGGGGGATGGACCAATTTGTATATCCTCAGTAAAATGAGGGTCTTCAAAGCAGATCCACACCTTGCGGGGCCTCAGGGATTTCTGAGAGGAACACAGGAAGCCGAATATACCTGTCCAGACTATTTGTCCACCTGGTCTAGGATCATCTTCTCTGGCTGGCAGTAAATCTCCAGGGCCTCAGGCAGAGGGACTTCAGCATCACCAGCTAACCAGGCCTTTTGTTTTAGTTTGCAACTAAAAAGTGCCCTAAAAAGTGCTTTTTTCCAGGCTGCAATCTTGTGCAGGTCACATGACTCATGTGGGAGTGCATCCCTGGAAGATGGCATCCCGGTTTTCCCAGATGTTGCATTGGAGGGTATGCAAAATAATTCAATCGATCAATCAGGATCACTGTTGCTAGTTGCTGTTCCTACCCACCAGTCAGGCAGCATTGCACAATGTTTCCAGTCAGTGGCGGAGTAAGGCTCCGCGGTACCCGGGGCAGCAAAGGAAACGCCCCGGGGGCGGGACGTCGTGACATCACATTGTGACGTCATGACGCTCCGCCCCCAGGGCGGTTCCGGGGGTGCCGGCGCCGCTTCTGCAGCCTTCTTTTAAGCCGAAGAGCTCGCTTTTAAGCTCTCCGGCTCAAAAGGAGGCTGTAGAAGCGGCGATCCGATGCGCTGCCGCTCCCAGGGTGACGGAGGGAGCGGCAGCGCGTGGGAATGGTGGGAGGGGCTGCCTCTTGCCGCCCCCACCCGCCGCTTCTCGCCCCTGTCGCCCGGGGGCGTACCGCCCCCACCGCACCCCCCTAGCGACGCCCCTGTTTCCAGTTAACAAGGAACAGAAAGACTTTGCAGAAATGTCAGTGCTGCTGCTCTTCTTCCTGCAACGACAGTGCAAGAGCCCATTTGCACAGCAGCAATGGACAAATCTTAAGTGTATTCCATGGGATGAAACTGGCTGCAGTCCAAGAATTCTGATTTATGTGGTTTAAGAATCGCATTCGCTGTTGTGCCTCCTTTCCACTCTTAGTGCCTGCATTATTAAAAGAACACAGAAACACTGAAAACTGTCCAGGGGAAAGATGCAAGTATTACCAGAAGACTGGAAACAAGCCTGACATTAAAAGTGCCATGATAGACCTTCGGAAGTTGCTTGTGACTGGCTTCCTGCATGTGCCTCAACATGTGGGATCCAGGGCTGCCTTCTGAGCAAAGCTTTTCGCTGGGCAGGCTCTTAGGCAAGCCGTGTGTACATGCTCTGTCCCTTCTCTGCTTTATTGCTGTTTCCATTGTGGACTTGCTGCTTGGCAACTGTGGTTTGATATCATTACCTCCATGGATACCAATAGCTCTAGCTGGAATAACCCTCTGAGCAGGATTTGCATGGATTCAGATAAGCAAGAGCTGTATGAACAGGGCTGCTTTAAATGCTTAAAAGGTAAAGGGACCCCTGACCATTAGGTCCAGTCATGTCCGACTCTGGGGTTGCGGCGCTCATCTCGTGTTACTGGCCAAGGGAGCCAGCGTACAGCTTCCGGGTCATGTGGCCAGCATGACAAAGCCGCTTCTGGCGAACCAGAGCAGCGCACAGAAACACCGTTTACCTTCCCGCCAGAGTGTACCTATTTATCTACTTGCACTTTGACGTGCTTTCGAACTGCTAGGTGGGCAGGAGCTGGGACCGAGCAACGGGAGCTCACCCCATTGCGGGGATTCAAACTGCCGACCTTCTGATCAGCAAGCCCTAGGATCTGTGGTTTAACCCACAGCACCACCCGCGTCCCTCTACCACACCCCAACTATGATGGAGGCAGAGTTGCCAGGTAAAAATGAGGACAGGGCGTTTGCACTTCCATCTGAAGAAGTGTGCATGCACATGAAAGCTTATACCAAGAACAAACTTAGTTGGTCTCTAAGGTGCTACTGGAAGGAATTTTTTATTTTTATTTTGTTTTGACTATGGCAGACCAACACAGCTACCTACCTGTAACTGCACTTTCCATTAGTGTAGCTCAGGGGTGGCCAACTTCCAAGAGACTGCGATCTACTCACAGAGTTAAAAACTGGCAGTGATCTACCCCCTTTTGGGGGGTTCAGGTCAAAGTTGTTGAGCTTTTTTTAGGAAGGAAAGCCCTGTTTTTTGGGGTTCACGTAAAAGTTGTTGAGCTTCTTTAGGGAGGAGGAAAGCGACATTGAGCTTTTTTTTAGGAAGGAAAGCCCTGTTTTTACCAGATTTTTTTCAAAGAAGACGGGGACACTTTAAAAAAATAAAAATAAATTCATGCTTTATTATCCATAATTAAAGGAGGCACAAGGGATTCACAATCCACATTAAGCAGAGCTATGGACAGGCCCATAGAAGTTTTGCCTTGGTGTAATATATTCCTGTCATTTAGAAGCACCGCTTCCATCCAGGGGCAAAAGTAGACTTTATTTCACCTGGGTCAAAGACCTAGTTTGACACACACATTTGTGTACATACACACATAGGCAGGGGGCCTGAATGGCATCCCCTCCGGAGGCTTCATTTGGGGCAAGAAACCCAGCTAGCCCCTCTCCACCAACTCAACAAATTCAGCTTGAGTTGGCTTTGTAGACCTGCTGGATAGCTGTGAAATGGAAATTCTGCTGTTTTGACAAATAAAAGTACTATATTTTTATTGCTAAAATTCATAATTGCCTCCTCCCACAGTTATTGCACTGACATCCATCTACATAAGTTGCTAGCAGAGCCCCGAGCTCCTTCCCAAGAGGCCCTCTCATTGGTATTCTTTTATATATATATATATATATATATATATATATATATATATATATCAGTTATATTGGTATTCAGTTACACACACACACACAGAGAGAGAGAGACAGAATACACAGTTACACACACAGAGAGAGAGAGACAGAATACTCAGTTACACACACACATATATATTCCCAGTCACACTAAGCTCATGACAGAAGAATCACAGCATTCTTGAGTTGGAAGGGACCCCTGAGGGTCATCTAGTCCAACCCTCTCTGCAATGCAGGAATCTCAATACAAGGTTCCCCATCCAATTTGAAACCATACCGGACCCTGCTTAGCTTTGCAAACGTGCGTGCCAGCAGTTTTATTGCTGCGCCCATTCTTACCCATGGTGCTCTCCTGAATTCATTGTTCTGCTCCATCTCTGCAGAGCTGTCCCCTTCTCACCCCACTGCTACTTCCTGAACAATGGAGGATAAGGTGCCCTTGCTTTAACCACAAGGCCACATGTCCTCTGCAGAGGTATCTCCCCACTCCTGAGAACCCCCAGAACACCGAATTCCCAGACAACTTCCTCTAACCTGCTACTATGTACTCTGTTTCCAAAACCCTTTTCAGGATCCAAGATTAATTTTACTTATTTCCCGCAGGCCAGCATGCTTGCAGCTGGGGTTTCAGAGTGCAAGCTCCCCACCCAGCAAACCAAGACTTTACGCAGCAGCGTCAGCCTGAGCCTGGCGGAAGGGGGGGGGGTGAGCTCCGATTTCCTGTCGGTGCTGGCAAAGCCCCATGCAGCTCATCCTCTCCCCTGCCTGCCTCCCTCCTCCAACTCGGAGCGCGGGGGCAGTGGCACAGTGAGTGTCACCCTCATCAGGATGGCACCCGGAGTGCGCTGCATCCACCTTACTCCACCTCTGCTGCTGCCACATTTCCAGGGGACTTTTAATGAAATCCGGGGACATTCTGGGGACGGAATTTGTCTAAGGACAGAGTTGCAAATCCGGGGACTGTCCCTAGGAAATGGGGGCATCTGGTAACCCTAAGCTAGGTTAGGCATGCAGACTCCTCTAGGTGATGTACCTAAGTTGTGAGAAGCCATCCTTAGAGCAGTGGTAGCCAATGTGGTGCCATCCAGACATTTAGAAATACAACTCCCATAGCTTCAGCCGGCGTGGTCAATGATCAGGGATGATGGGAGTTGTAGTCCAGTTCACCTGGAGGGCACCACATTGGCTCTCCCTACAGTAGAGCTTAGAGCTGTGATATTGGCCAACCTTCCCTCTTCTCTATTGCAAACCTTCCTTCACTTTGGAGAAGGGCTGATCTGGTAGGATACCCTACCGAAAGAAAAGGAGGAGAGTATTATTGATTCGTCTCGGTCAATTTCGTTTCTCCCCCAGTGAGCACACTGCCCCCCCCCGGCTACTTTGAAATGTGAGACTGCAGATGGATTCCTTCCTTGTCATGCCTTAATGCTGGCCTTGTTACACACCCTTAACTTCTAAAAATAATTCCTGAAGTGGCTTAATGTATTTAGTGCTCAATTTCTAAAATAAAAGGACACTTAGATCTGCCTACCAGCAAGCTCCACTTCTTCGACCTGGAGGCCATTCCTCATAGTGTGTAGGTTGCTTGCCATTAGTGGTGAGATGAAAGGTGTCCTGCATAGTATATATCCATCGTTTCACAGCAGTAGATCCAGATTTCTGGGTCCCTAGATATTTGCTTTGTGTTTATTAATATGGGATTTTTAAAAACATCCTTTCAGCAATCTTCCATTATATTTCCATTACATGTTATCTATCAAATAGGGCCTATAATAGCCTGTTAGTTTCTCTTTTACATAATGGTAGTTTGCTGCACTTATGTGTGTTAACCACACTGTTCTAATCTGATTCAGCAACTTCTGGTGTCTGTTTCCGTTACTCTTCAGAGATGATCTGTTGCCTGCACTTTATGTCCCTATGAGTTGTTTGTCAGCATTTGAGTTTGACCACAGCAGTTATTTTATGCTACTTTAAAAGTAGACCAGACTTTGCACTCAAGGCCTTATATATCAGAAACCTGAAAGCAGCTAGGTTGACAATAGATGTAAGATTTTTAAGAGAGGCAGAGATGATTTAATGGTGCCTTTTGTTGCCCTTAAAATGCACAAACATCGCCCTCACCCCTAAGTCTTGAGACTCTAAAAACGGATTCTGTGGGTTTTCATGATGCACTCAGATTGAGCAAAAGAAAAGCCAATTCCTCGTTCACTGCCGATAGTTTTGTAACTGGGATGGGTGCTTGCTTTATTTACTTGCATATGAAATAGTCCTATGCATGCTTACCCAGAACTAAGTCCCACTGTGGTCACTGGAGCTTACTTGGAGGAAAGTGTGCATAGAATTGCAGCCTTCCTTGCTTATTAGTTGCTTTTCTAAAACAGATTACTCCAGGGTGACTTACAAAAATGAGCCCCAAAGTAACCGGAACAAAACACACAGTAAAAACAAAAGCAACCAAGTGACTTTAAAGGGCTAATAAAAAAAGCAATAATAACCAGTATTAAAATATTGCAAATTCTATCACTAGAGAGGCAATTAGTTTAGGGGTCTGCAGTGCCTCAAATATTTCTGTGCTCTTTCTGCTGTGCTTTGGGTTTCAAGCTGCTCTGTATAAAATGAAGATCTTTGTTCCTCATTCATTATAATGGGAAATCTAAAAAAGGACTAAAAGCTTCCCCCTTTGTGGCCAAAGTGGATGAAATTTAGGGGCACTGGATCCCTTCCAGGGTGGATTGAACCTGCCAATCTGTGGACATTGTAATTTGGGGTACAAACAAAACTGGTGCATACCCCCCTTCTGCATAAATTTGCTCTCTGTGACTACCTCCAGGTAGAAGATGAGCTGCAGAATTTTGCACCAGCTGTGATTTCCAGGCTGTCTTCAAGAACGGATCCACATAGAGCACATTACAATAATCCAGACTGCAGAGCGTCCATGGTGTCTCCAACACCTCCCCATAAACCCTGGGACAGGGGTTGTTGTCTTTTTGGAAGGGAGGATAAAACAAGGGATGACCTATAAGCCAAAATAAATACCGATACTTATTTTATTAATTGTTTAACAACCATTGGAAAAACTATATAAAATGTTACTATACAATAACCTCATAAGAGCCAGAATAAAGCATTAAAGGCCTAGAAAACAGAGGCCGCTACCCATTAACTATCACGTGTGTGTGTGTGTGTGTGTGTGTGTGTGTGTGTGTGTGTGTTTTATTCTGTCTTGTTTCTTGGGGCTTATTCAAAGTCAGAGGTACATGCTGCCATATTCTGTGTCTACACCATTCTGTATTTCCTTGCTACTCCAACAAGCCTTGTTTCTATAGTCATAGTGGGGTCACAGCCTATGGGGGATGTTTGATGAGCTCTTGAACTCTAAAATTTATCAGTGCACCACTATTATTCCTGCACCAGAGCATGCTGAAATATTCCGCATCTACTGTATGTTCTGAGTCTATTCAAAATACTGGTTTTAACCATTGGAGCCCTGAATGGCATAGACCAGTGCAGTGCAAGAAACACCTTCTCCCATTTATTCCCATCTAGACTTTTCTCCAGGATGTCCTACCTAGTGCAGGAAGAAGGGGATGTTTTATGTTGGAATAATGCTCCCCCCCCCCGAGCCTATGCTATAGCAAAGACATTTCTGTTCTCCTTGGCTTTTTAATTGCCTTTTAAGTGTCATTTCATATACCTATATATAAATAAAAAATTGTTAAAGGTTTTATGGTTGTTCTATTGCTTTCAACATGCTGCGAACCATGTAGAGGATGCAGCCTGGTAGGCAATATTATAAAAAAGTATGACTAACTAAGAAATAGGGCAGTTTTGAGAACTCTGTGCATCCTGCTGGCTGTAACCCACCTGTATTGCAATTGGCAAACACTAATCAAGCGCTTTTATTCAGTTCCAAAGATATCCATCTGGATGTAACCAGACATGTGTGGCTTTGCAGACACAATGTTGCAGCTGTGTTTATTAAGTCAGCCACTGGGAAAAGCTTCCTTGTTGTGATAAATGAATGTACTGCACATTTGGGGGAGTATTAGCATAAATCTACCTAGAGACAACTTTGGAGCAAAGGAGCCAGCGCTGAAATGTGCAATCCGTAACCTTGGGATTGCAACAAAACCACAGCGTTGTTACCTATTAAGACGGCTCCTGGGGTTTAAGGAGAAGGTTTCTTGAGCTGGCCGGGTTGTGAAAGCGAGAGGGGTCATTTTGCAATCTCTTGCAAATACAAATTCAAACCATGCATACAGATTTGGATGCATGATACAGAAATAGTTTTGCAGGATGCACAGCACTGGCCTTCAACTGGGCCATTCAGCGACTTAAAATGGGTCACCCCTGTGACATTTCCATAATTTTGTATTCCTTTAAGTGAAGGTAAGAGCCTCAGAGAGAGCAAGGAGAAGGGGGAAAGAGGGAAAGGGAGGAAACTGAGAGCCAGACAGACATATACAGTATGGTAAAATACTGATGACTGTTAGACATCCTATGTTTCAAGAAGTCTACCTATTTATAATCCTCCCCACCCTCTTTGTTATGAGAATTTAATTTACGTAGCATGCTGGCTTATCTGTGCTACGATCACCTGAATAGTTTTGGATGCCCCCACAGGCTGTCTGGGTTAATGAGGTTGCATTCTGTTTGAGCATAGGGGGAACGAAATGACTATTCAGAGAAAGCTTTGCATTCATCAGACTTTCAGAGTTTGAACAAGCAGATAAAAAGCATTTGTGGTCCAGTTCATAATACCCACTCAGCTTTGCAAAAACAGATGTTGAGCATTCAGTTGTATGTTGCTGAGTCATCTGCACAGGCTTCTCCTTTGTTATTCATTATCCATTCACTTCTTTGTTCATTCTGTGAGTGGCTCTCTTTGATTTTAGATAAGTCATTGATTGGTTAGCCGGTAACCCTTGATGAATGCCAAGTAACAAATCACTAGCTGAACTGGCAAATGCTGGGCTGAAGAGCAGCAAAATGCCAAAGTGCCTGATTCAGCAGAGGCGGGACGTGGATCACAGATTTGAGCCTGGGGTTCAAATGCAAGAGATGGCAAATTCATCACAAGTACCGGTATTTGTTTCAGCTCTAATCTCAACTAAGGCGGCGACCTCAGAGCCTTTCCTCTCTGTGTTGATTCACATGACATGCTCTTAAAACCAGGATCAAATGATGGCCATTTTGTGTGAGTAAATGTGTCATGTGTGGCAAATTCAGCAATGTGACCATAAATCAGAAAAAGAGGGAGTTGTTATAGGTTGTTGTTTTTAAATAAATCACTGGAATAACAGGGAGCTGCTCACACAAACCTCCTCCATACAATACACCCTCCATACATTCAAGGTTTAAGTGGTTACACCCACAGGAAGTTATAATAATAATAATAATAATAATAATAATAATAATAATAATTCTTTATATGCTGTCCACCAGTCTGGGCTGCTTCCAGCAAAGTATTAAAACACAGTATTTGCATGTGCAAATCAGGCCTCAGGTAGAATAATCGGGGGGGCGGGGGCGGGAAATACCAACATCATTCTGTATGGTGCTGTACAGCAGAGTGGAGGGCACCATAATAGAAATATGCAAGATGGGCCAGTGGAAAAATGGTATTGTGCATCCAATTCTATTTAAATATTTTAAACATGCTTTTACCAAATAGCCCAAAATACTTCACATCCCTTATCACAGTACTCCTTATAAACATATCCTCTAAACCAGGAATCTTCAACCTTTTCAGACCCAGGACCTGTTGACATTCAGTGGGAGTTGGGAAGGCAGCTGGCTAGCCCCCAGCTGTATCAGGCCCTTCCAGACGGCATACTGGCCGATTCCCCGATCTCTGGTGCAACATTAAATCAGCGGCCCAGGCTTATCTGAAGACCTGGGCACACTATCAGCACTGCGCAACAGAAGTGGCGATGAGAGGCTTGTGTAAAAGCATATTTACAAACAGTTTATTAAGCATAAAACAGAGCTGAGAAAAACATTGTCTTCTCTGAGAGAGAGTCAGAAGCAAAAACTATACACAACGGAAATTCCCAGCAATCTGTGCTGGTGTGTAAACGGACATGTGACACACGTAAAAGCCCCATGTCTGTAGCTTAAGGTGGAATGGAATCTCAACAGGACCAACTTTTAATTCAAACATGCATTTGGGATCCATTTCTTAACCCTTTACCACATTTTTGCATGTGGTAGTGCTCCTGTCATGACCCACCTTGGATCATGAGTGGGTTCCTACCCATCAGTTGCAGACCAATGTTCCAAACCAAGGATGAGGATCCTAGAGCCTTCCAGATGTTGTTGTAGCTGAGAAATAGTAGCTTGTCTAAAACCACCCCATGAATTTATAGCTGACTTCAGTTTTGAAATCAGAACCTTCAGTCTCATGCTGCAAAGCCCTGAGCTAAACAGACTTGGAACTCTTGAATCCTGCTTCTTCTGCCCCAGTATCATTCAACTAGACTGGTTTGCACCAACCGCAAGGTTCAGTTCAGACTCTGATTTGGTGCTTCAGAAAATAGCCTGCCCCAGTCCGAGGTGCTCCATAGCCTGCCTAATTTAGCTCATGGTCCATTCAAGTCTTTGTTCTCAGTTCACTACTGGGAAATCAAAAATCAGCTATCATTTTTCTCCCTTTGAAAGAATTGGATACAATTTTCATTCATAGTAGCTGCTCCAAAGAGAATAAACAGTGCCAAATTACAGACAAATAAGCCCAGGTGACTTTGTGCTAGGCAACTTCAAATTCTTGTTTAGAAAAGTAAATATCTACAGCTTCTTTATTTTGATGCAGAATTGGATGAAATTTACAGGCAAAATCAGCCCTTCTGAGGGCGTGCATCCTACCAAATTCCAGAAGGACAGATTAAGTGATTTTCTCATAAGAGCATCTGCTACAGTTAGGAGGTTGTATAAAAGGAATCAATCACCCCAAGCATTTTGTGAGCAATTGGTCTGAAATTGTAGACACGAGAGAGGTGCCTCTGGGTAAGAAATCTGCCAAATTGCAGACAAATAGGTCCTGGAGCTTTTGTGCTAAGCACCTTATGCTAAGTTGATTGTGGGGAGAACTAAAATGGATTTGCTTTCTGGGTAAAATATTTCACTCTGATTACAAGCCTGACCTGTCAGTCACAACAGAGCTTTCCCTCCACCCTCTCCCCACTCGGGTGTTTTCGCCGTCACCCCACCCTGGCGTTATTCCATTTATAGCAAGATTAGGAGCCTTTAGTAGACACTTGTCTGCGGCATTTCTTAAAAGGTCTGGGTTGCCACGCAGCCACAAAGAGCCCCGTTGACCACCGCAAACAGATTCCACTTCATCTCCAACAAACCCAAAATTCTTCTGAGGCACCCCAGTTTAGCTCAGGACTCAGGATTAGTCCAAATCCAATGCACACCCCTATATTTAACCTCACACATGTCACTGGATGTAACTGCCATGTATGTAGGTGCAGGAAGAAAATGTTAACAGCTTTAGGGCATATTTCTATGACAGCCTTTCCCGCCCCTCAGGGGCTGGTTCCTACATATAGCATAAGTGGAGGGTTGCACATTTGCAAATTGTAGCCTTTCTCTTCAAAATAGATGTGCATATGGGGCCCAGTCCTTAGGTATATTTCAAAGAGAAGAGTGGTAATTTGTACGTGCAATTACCCTGCATGACTGTCATGTTCAGCATGGAGTTGGCATTCAAGTATGTCTTCTGGATGGCTCTTAACATCGTTGATGTAATTTTAAAGGGGTTAATTGTAGACCGGGGACAGCTCTGCACATTACCATGGGGGGAAGAAAACTGTCCCAGCAGCAAAAGAAGAAGAGTTCTTGGTGCAGATACAACATGCACATTTGGTCACAGGGAAGACATGTGATTTCCTTCTTCTTGAATCCTGCCCCTCTGTCAACTTTGGGGCCTTGATAATCTTTAGTCTCCAGCCCACCATTTCCCATACTGCCTTTGAGTCTCTAGAATGCTTTGGCATTATTTCATTAAACCTCATTTTCTGGGTTAGATCATGATGAGAGATAATGACTTTCCCAAGGCCACCTAGTAAGTCCCATGTTGTTTTGTCCCTGACTGTCACTCATTTAAACCTAACAATTAATCCACTTTACTGTACTGGCTAGTCATTTCATTATTTCTCAGTCTCCATGACCGGCCTGCTGTTTATTTATTTAAAGCATCATTTGTTCTTTCAGGACAAAGTCCTCACAAGACAACCTGCAACATTTTTTTTAATTACAATTTAAACAGCAGGCACAAAATAACAACAGAGGGACAACTGAAGGCATTGACACCACCCCCCAAAAATTGTGTTTGTACTAACAGCCTATCTGATCTTCCTTGGTCAGGGACCAGAGGTCAGGGTCTCTCAGGCTGATGTGGAAGCCTGGGCAGATTCACATTGTTGTCCTTCCAATACCCTGGTCCCAAAACTGTTTAGGGTTTTTAAAATCTAGACCAGCACTGAAGCTATGAGCTCCAAAATGAACTGGTAACCAATGTCAGATGTAATGCAGGCTTCCTTTACCTTGGCCCTCCAGATGTTTTGAAACTACAATTCCATCATCCCTGACCACTGGTCCTGCTAGCTAGGGATCATGGGAATTGTAGGCCAAAAACATCTGGAGGGCCAAGGTTGAGGAAGCCTGCTGTAATGTGTGGAGCCATCTAGCCCCTACTAATATCCTACTGGCCTCATTTTGTAATGACTGAAGCTTCTGAACTGTCTTTAAAGGCCGCCTCACACAGAGAGCACAGATATACTTGTCTAGTCTGGTTGTTCATGGAGGCTGGCTTTCTGAAAGGTTGTGGGCCTTGTCTACAACTTTGTACTCTTCTTGGCAAGGATAGTCTTTGTAGATTGTGGCATGTGGCAAGCACGTCAATGGGTCTGTGTTTGGGAATGCATGAATGGCATTTCCTGCTCATTGTGCTTACTCCTACACCAATGGTTTTGCCTGTTTATATTGATGCAATGCCAACAGATACAACAACCAATTCTTTCCAAATATGCCAGTAAAACCATTGCAGCAGCAAGTGTGTGGTTATGTATGCTTATTTTTCAGAATAACAGATGGGGGGGGGGTTAAAACTTTTAATATATATTTCTGTTAATATGTATGTCACTCCCTGTAAAAATGACTTTTAGTGAACTGCAAATCCGGCTGTATGGGCTTTGGAGGAGTTATTTGATTTGTTTAACCAGAACCTCTTATGGTATTGTTGTTCCTGAAGAAGACACACAGCACTGCAGGCTTAGTCACTTCATAATTTTCTGCTGAAGCCGGCACTTTGCATTTCGATCACCAGAGAAGGTTCTGGCAGATGCAGATTCCTTTGCAGGTGCGTGGCAATCCAAAGAGCATAATATATGATACAATGAAATGTAGCCACGTAGCCTAGTTTATGGCTTTCCCACTGCACGTATGTATACCTGCACACAAGAACAGACACCATGAGCTAATGCCTTTAACAGCTCTCCAAACCATATTAATCTCTTCATGCTGCATGTTTGCCAGAGACTCTGCTGAGCCTTTCCCAGTTCCAAGGTCTGAAATGGTGAAGCAGGGAGGTCTCTTTCCATTATCTCATTGTGGAGCCTACAGAGCCTAATCCAAGCACATTAAGAAGGCACCTGCTGTATGTTCAAACAGAGGAAACATACACTGCTTATGTTCCCTTTACAGGCTTTGAGAAAACTCTTGTGGGCCGGATGCTGTGGTTAAGCCTTATGGCAGCTGGGGAGACATAAGCAAATGACTCAGTGGCTGTTCAGCCCGAGAGTTAACAAATCATTATCTGGTGTCCTCCTTCCTGTTACTTTGTGCAGATTGGCTTCTTTTCTGCTTGTGGGGCCTCAGCTAGGGTTGCCATGTTTCAAAAAGTACCGGTAAACACCAGGGCATCCCAAAAGCTGTTGAGCTTTTTTTAACCTCAAAAATATGTGATTCTTTGGTTTACTTGCCAAAGATCCAGGACAAACAGCCGTCTTCTGAAAATTATTCCCAGATGTCACTACAAGAAGAAGAAGAAGAAGAAGAAGAAGAAGAAGAAGAAGAAGAAGAAGAAGAAGAAGAAGAGTTTGGATTTGATATCCCGCTTTATCACTACCCTAAGGAGTCTCAAAGTGGCTAACAATCTCCTTTCCCTTCCTCCCCCACAACAAACACTCTGTGAGGTGAGTGAGGCTGAGAGACTTCAGAGAAGTGTGACTAGCCCAAGGTCACCCAGCAGCTGCATGTGGAGGAGCGGGGAAGCAAACCCGGTTCACCAGATTATGAGTCCACCGCTCTTAACCCCTACACCACACACCTTTGAAATCCTGGTAATGTCCAGAAAATCCCAGATGTATGGCAGCCCTACCTCAGCACTCTTGAACACATCATGCTGGCACAACTGAGAACAAAACTAGCTAACAGCCCTTGGACCTGCCCTAGGAAATGAGAATCTTCTAGGACCTTCAGTTCCTGTTTATTGAAAACAAGAATATGATTCAATCTATTTCCACTTCTTTACCAATGAAAGGGACCAGTTTCACCTGTGACAGCATAATGGTTGAGTATGACTTGCCAGAGGTGGGCTGCTGAGTTGGAAGCAGAACCAAGGATCTAAAAGCAGTGGCTCCTGACTTCTTGGAACCAAAAAGACAAAAACTTCAAGAAAGAATGGGAAAGTTTTATCATTTATTTCAGAGACTACTGTAAGCAGATGAAAACAAAGGCAGGATTTTAATAACACTTGTAATCTAGCAACCATTTTGGATAATATGGACAGATACAAAATATTGATTATGAAATAATACGCAGTTGAAAACGTTAACAATAAGACCAATGGAGGGGATGGGGGAAGTCCAGAGATTCAAAGAAATCTCTAAATGTGGCTATTCATTTGGTATTGTTATAACTCCACGCTTGCAAAAACAAATAAAAATTAGTTTCACAGAGAGAGAGAGAGAGAGAGAGAGAGAGAGAGAGAAGAGAGAGAGAGAGAGAAAGTAAGTAGTGGCTCCACAAACATTCAGTATACAGGTATTTGACGTGGGCAGGCTGCAGTAATGCCGCAGAGAGGAAATCCTAGCTCCACTGATGCAAGCCTTAGAACATAGCCTCAAGGACAACAGCAAAAGTCTTTCGCAGGTACTGGCTTAAGACTTTTCTGCACAATTGTGGAGTGTGTTTGCCTCTCCCTCCCCACAATGGAAATTCTCAGCTATTTGCCATGAACTGCTCTGCGGTCTTCCTTTAAGGGTGTGTTTTTGACAAAGGGGCATGGCATTTTCTAGCACCGTGTCTGCTACACTTTTTACATGACAAAATACTATTCTTCCTTCTGGTCAGCCAACGCTACCTTTAAACACAGACACATGTGCACTAGTTTGATGAGCAACAAAGCAATCTGCTCCTCCTGCACTTCTCTGTCATTCCAAGAACCTTTAGAGTTTATTATTATAATGTCTTTCCTGACCGTACTCTGTCCCTGCTGTGCAAAGCCAGCACACCGAATCCTGCTTTCAAAATAAAAAATTGTGAACAGCAGGAAGGCAATCCACCCCATCTGCTATATATAGGGGCAAAACATTTGTTTGTTAATTAGCTGTATTTCTGTATTATCTTCCACCCAGTGCACTCAAGATGGTTTAGCACCCAAAATAGTGGTTTATAACCTAACAGACACAATTAAAAAAGGAGAAAGGCAAGAAGAGGCAAATATACAGAAGCAGACACCAACTCTGACATAATGCTACATAAAACCTACTTAAAGATGAATTGGCATGGTCACAATGGGAGACGATTCTGAGAGAGGAGGATTCAAAAGGCAATAGGTCCTCCTACCCAGCCTGATGGCAGTGGGTGGGGGCAGGGGTCTCTGTTTCACTTCTCTGGCTGATGTAGCCTAGAGGAATGGCTGCAGGTGGGCAGTTGCCATACTATAGCAGCACATCATTCTACTGGCATTGGGATCAGGGCTTAGGGAAGTATTCTCAAGTATTGAGAATATGACCCTTTACATTGCCACAGCTGTATATTCAGCATACCTTCTGCATTACTGTTTGAATGTTTTGGGATGCAGGAGAGGATATATTGTTTAAGATATCCTATTCCAACTTGTGTTTACAAGTCCCAGAAATTAGCAGAGTTCTCATTCCCCTTTTAAACACACATGCAGCAGATAGCTTGCTCAGACTCAGCTAGAGTCTCTATAAATATATGTCCTGGTATTTCCCCCATTAATCCCTCTCAAAATAAGACAATACACAGTCTTCTATAAAAGCATAAAACGTTTACTCACGAGAAATCATCTGTTCACAATTGGATCCCAGAGGCAGACTTAAACTTAGTAAAAGTAACATTTACTCAGGAGACTGTTCCATAAGGGAAAAACAGCTCCACCCTCATAGCGATGTTGTTCCTTTGAGAATGGCATCCAAAAGAGAAGACAGGAAGATGGAGTGTGTTCCCTGTGGTTTTGTGTTAACTTGCCCAGGTGAGACCACACCCATCTCCAGTTACATAGAGGAAGTCCATTCTAGCCCAGAATAAACAGGAAGTTCTGGCTGGTGGACTAAGTTGCCTTTTGTGTCCACTCTAGCAATGTTGTGTTTGACTGCTGCTGCGTTTTACATCCCACAATTACACTCATCTGGATGCACTCGCCTAAGGCACTAGAAGCCCAAAGGGTATTATTGTGGCTTTTGTGATCCTAAATGCCACTAGATGTGCTTTTAAAAACTGGTTGGAAAATACGCTGCAAGGTTTGTTGGCAGTGAGCTTCCTCACTGGAGAGCTGTCCAACACCAGAGTCTCCTGAAAGGCAGGGAACAACCCTAGGGAAAGAGGTGCTGCTCTTCTGTACTGTAGGGATGAACTTTGGTGGCAACTGCATTCCTTTGACTTGACTTGACATCCTACTTAACAGCCAGCTGATAGCACTTAGAAAGCCTTCCTTGCCATTCCTGGGATATGAAGATAGGTCTATGTGTCCCAGCTGAGGCTTGCTGCAAATATGATTCTTCATCCTTAGTTCCATCACTCTCCTTCTTACACACTGTCTATTCTTCTGTCTTTAGCAAACTCTGTTTTAACATGCTACCATGCTTCTTCTGTGGCCTCAGCCCTACCCTTACACAGACGGCTTTCTCCGCTCCTCCCTTAAAGCAATAGCAATACGCGTGACTTCAGCCTTGTTTTCATCCTTTAATTTACTCGCACATGACCTTGGTCATCCATTGGCATGTTTATAACGGCAAGTCTGCTGCAAATTGGGAAGTAGGGGTTGCAAACAAGGAACTGTAAATGTGTGTCCTTGTAAGAAAGGCCAGATATTTAAAAATAAATCAGTTGAAAAACCAGAAGTATGATATAACTGGCTGCTGTTGCCATTGCTAGAGTTGTTGCTAACACACTTTAACTTACAGAAAGGTAGAGTCCCCTCTTTTCTTTCAGTGTGTGGTTACATGTGTAGTGGAGATGTTACTCAGGTGAAACTAGACTTGACATTAAACATGTCTTTGAATCTCATGCTTGGGATTCCCAACCTCTTTCTAAAACCGACAGCAGCCACAGAGGGCCCGCAATCTGGATCAGGAATGCAGCAGCACAGGGAAAGGGGAGGATTAATCCTTCCCCCCATAGTGTACAGTATTCCTATTAAAATCCACTCCTGTGACACAGACACTTGTTGTAGTTCAGTCGTTCAGTCGTGTCTGACTCTTTGTGACCCCATGGACCAGAGCACGCCAGGCACGCCTATCTTTCACTGCCTCCCGCAGTTGGGCCAAACACAGACACACTTTGCTGCAAATAGCTGTGTTGATTTACATGCAGAGCCAGAGAAACAGAAGCTGGTGGGTAAATGCATTTTTTGGCATATCACACCAAAAGCACTGTGGGTTCACAGAGGGAGAGTAGTTCGTGTCCTGTCATCATGCTAGGAGCCTGTAGTACAGGGGATTAGCACAGGCGATTACTTACTCCTGCTGGGCATTGCTGGCATAATCTGAATGCAACTGCCACTACTTGCAACCCGACCAAGAATCACTTCATTGGCTTCTGCTTCTGTACAGTTTGGGCCAATGGGAACCCTAGAGTGGATTTCAGGGAAGTTTTCCACCAGGGATACTTGCCATAAAGTGCCTCCCATAGTCTCACCAAGTTTAGTGCTTTTGCTTGGCTTCCTGGAGGCTTCCTCAGGGATCAAAATTCAAGAACTTCTTTAAAAATAAGTGCCCAGACCTTAAGGAGGCAGACAAAATTTTCATTATATTCCATTCTTCCTCTGTAAAGAGATCAGAGTTCTGTTGGCATCTGTTTGTCTCAAGAAATAATGGATTGTGCCTCCAGGGATGAAGTCAAACTTCTGTGTTAGCAAGCTAGGGCAGTGTGCATGGAGGTCCTGGGTGGCCCAGATGACAATATCCACCTCTCAACCTCACTGATGTGGTTCAAAGGAAAGCAGAGCCAGATTTAAAAAAGAAGAAGTTTACTTTGCTGCATTAAAATGTGCATTCTGTCCTTGACCTCATTTGTATTGTTTTATTCTGAAATCTTTAAGATAATATTTTAGTTTCCTGTTAATTATGTTGCTTTGAATGTATACTTCATATTTGACTCTCTACTGTGATGTTTTATTCTAGATTGTTTTAATTGATGTTTTAATGTAGGTTGCAAACCACTTTGAGATTCCCCCCCTTAAAAATATAAAGTGGTATTGAAATGGAAATAACAACAACAACAACAACAACAACAACAACAACAACAACAAATGATTTTGCACTAGTAGCAGCTTCCAGACGGTCTTCCAGGGCAGTCCTACAATAGGGTGAATGGGCCACGCATACACATTTTAATAACTTGCCTATTTTAAAATAGAAGCCTTTCCCCAACCCCTCACCACCCAACATTTTATAGCAACACTTTTAGCTGCAACAAAAACTGGAACTGCAACAAAAACTGGAAGGACAAGCGAAAAGCAATGGAATATTTATTGCCCCAACGCATAAGAAGAAGAGTTTGGATTTGAAAAAGAAACATTTGCCCATCTAAGTGCTGAATCTCAGTTCCTCCGAATTTCCCCTACGAAGCACTGGTAGGGGTCCGAATCCGAAACGCGTTGGATCTATAAATGTCTCTTCTGCAAAACGTGGAACACCTTGCCAGTTGAAACACTCCGGAGAACTCGAAAGCTTGCTCACTATTCTGTGCCATTTTGTGGTCCTTTGGGTCGCTCCTAATAAAGGCATTGGCTAACAATGGATTTGGGAGTTTTTTTTGCCTTAAGAAATCTCCCAGATAAAAAGCACCGTGCTTTACTTCCGCGTAACGCAGGGGGAAACCACAGCGCGGCTGTGAAACCACCGCCAGCAGCTCAATAGGTTCAGCCTCCGGACGCTCTCGCGCGTTTCTTCCCTTCCTCACACACACATTCAGCCAGGCTGCCTGGAGTGACGACGAACGCACGTAGGGATGCTGCGGCGCGGACCCCGAGCGCACCGAGGTGAGGCTGACTGGCGCACCCATTCCTACAGCCGCAATCCGGGTTTTCCACGCGAACTCTGCTTTCCATCTAATTTCTTCCCTTTCCCAGCGCCGCCAGCTTCCTTAGGGAGGGATTCGGGATCCGGGATCGGGAAAGGAGAGAAGGGACGGGGGGGGGGTGAATCTAGGCGCCAGAGCCACGTGGCGCTGGAGGGACGGGGAGGAGGTTGCTCACCGCCCACCCCACCTCCCGTTTAGTTCAACAGAACGGTGGGTCAGTAGAGACAGGAGGCGAGCCCTTTCCTGCTCCTCTGAATCTGAAAAGCCGGATCTTCTGATCTGGGCAGGCAGCTACAGTAGCCCCCTTTCGGCTCACGGTGGGAGAATGAGCGAGGCTATTGTGAATGAGCGAGGCTTGGTGTTGTTGGTGTGTTTTTTGTTTTTTGCACTGTGGTGGCAAGAGGCGCAGCAAGGATTGTTTTTTAACCAGAAAGGGAAAAATCAGGATTACAGGGCAAAAAATTGATAGCGCTGATGTTGTGTGGACACTGTGAAAAAAGTCCATGCATAAGGAGCACTCATCCCGTAATAAACACCCATCAGGAAGCACCATTTATTAACATACTGTAATGGGCTCATTCTGTTCTTAACTCTTGAACTGAGGCTCCACTTGGTGTTTCAGTACTTTGTTCCGCATTCACTTCTGCCAGTCCCTGTAAACTCAAGTCCCAAGGCACGCACAGTTTATACTGAACAGATCTGCTAAATCGCCATAACTAAGAGGTGAGGGACCTGTGTTCCTTCTGGAAGTTGCTGCTCCCATCATCCCTGAGCATTGATTCGGCTGCCTGGGGCTGATGGAACCCAACAATATCTGGAGGATCACAGGTTTACCACCCTTGCCTTAACTGAAACCTACATGTTTCTCTCCCGCATAACATTGGTTTTCTTAGATTCAGTCCGCGTCCACCCCTCACAGTCATGGCATCTTGCTTCTGCCCTTCCATTCAGCCATCAATTTCCTCTGTTTAATCTCCGATTTACCTAGGGCCTCCACTGGTAACTGAGATGGAGAATCTGAAGGTGTAATCTCAATAAATAGATACAAGGCCAGGCTTTAGTCAAGAGGGTTAAGTGTGTAATGGGATCACTGATGAGTAGCTAAGACCAATAAGAGAGGAGAGCTGAGCTATCATGGGGAGCTGCAGTGTTTGTTTGCTGAGTTGTGATAATAATAGCTCTGCCAGGCCATTCCCGGTCCCATCTTCTTTCTATCTCCTTTTAATAGTGCAGCCAAGAGAGAAAGGCTGTGTGAGCCTGTGTGGTTATATACCCTCTGGTAGCTTCTGTACAGATGGATTTGGATAGTGTTGAGCTGAATCACAGAGTGGGGATTAGGAGGGATCTGATGTTAAGAAGGATGAAAACAGTACTTACATTGATACTATTGAGAGGTGATGGCACTAGGGCTAATGCCTCTCCTCTGGACACCCAGGTGATATGCATGCAGTTACTCCATTGTGCTGAACAGGGTTTCATTTGATTTATACAGGGGTACCTGCTGAAAGATGATTCCACCTTTTCCATCTGAACTCTTGCCTAGTTGTGCCATTATATCTTTTTGTTTCCTGTGCCAATTTTTTTAATCACCGAGGCATAGCATAATTAGTGTTCTGATTAAATTATACAAAGCAAATAAATGTGCATGTGTTTACTAACTACTTCACATAATTGTTTAATTCATAGTTTGAACAAACCTCTAGCTTTAAATTATTATATTGTGTTTTATTGTAAGGGCAGTGATGGTGGAGGCAACAAATGAGATCAAGCCAAGCTCCCATATAAATGTGATGAAGCCAAGCTCCTATATAGAGTCATGAGCTGTACAGTCCCTCACTTGCACCGCTTAACCCCTGCCCCATCTGCCTCTGGTTCAGCTCCCACCACATTCTCATGTCCCCAAGCATTTTGCCTTTACTGTGGCCATGTTCAAGGGGCAGCAGAGAAGCCTGGAGGGCGGCATTTGGCCACCAGGCCTGAGAACATAAAAATGCAAGAGGAGAGGAGCTAGCTGGATCAGGCCAATGACCCACTTTATCCTGCACCCTGTTCTCACATTGGGCGGCTAGATGCATGTGGGAGGCCTGTGCATTGGATATAAGTGCAACTGCACTCTGCCCATCTGCAGGGGACCCCTGCCCCTGAACTGAAGGAACTTGAAGAAAGTCAGTGTGTTCTCAACCACACTTCCAGCTGCAGATCTCTCTCAATTAAGGAATAGCCACTTGCAAAGTGGTGTTGACATGGGAAATTTGCCCTGAAGTCTATACTTGGCCTGCCATTTCCACAAAAGGATTGCTGAGAGTTGTTCGCCCATTGCAGGGTCTGCATATTTGATCTCACCATGCCAAAATGCACCTCTGGGATGCTGCCACACCACTCTCCTAGAACATTAAGCCTTTGAGAGACTTCTGTTCATCTAATACTCCTTATCCCTAGTTTACCCCAGAATTTGGAATTCCCTGCCTTGGGTTAACAAGGATGGGGCTTGTATTGGGCTGCTTTTTTTTTTTTACTTTTTACTTTTCCTATGTAAACCTTATTAGACTCCATGTGGAATATGTTGACGTCCCTTTCACATTCCTCATTCTTGAGGACAGATTCCTTCAAACATTAGAAGAACCCTGTTGGATCAGGCCCAATGCCCCTCTAGTCCAGTGTTTTTCAACCTTTTTTGGGCAAAGGCACACTTGTTTCATGAAAAAAATCACGAGGCACACCACCATTAGAAAATGTTAAAAAAAATTAACTCTGTGCCTATATTGACTATATATAAAGTAATTTTTCAATTTTTCCCACGGCACACCAGGCAACATCTCGCGGCACACTAGTGTGCCACGGAACAGTGGTTGAAAAACACTGCTCTAGTCCAGCATCCTGTTCTCCTCACAATTGCCAAGCAGATGCCTATGGAAGTCTGTAAGCAGGACCTGGGTGCAACATCACTTTCCCACTTGCAATTCTCAGCAAGCATTCAGAGGCATTCTGCCTCCAACAGCAGAGGCAGAGCATCACCATTGTGGCTAGTGACCACGGATAGACTCATCCTCCTTGGATTTATCTAAGCATCTTTTAAAGCCATCCTCTCTTCCAATCTGGTTATTTCTCTTTCGCTCAGAGAACATTGCCTAATATCAGCTTCTGGCCCATTGGAAGCCTTCAGAGCTGCGTTGCCAAGCAACAGGTTTGCTTCCTGCCCCATTGTGTGAAGATCATCATACTCGCATTCGATCCTTTCAGGCATTTGGTCCTTTCAGCGATGAATCCAGAGCTTCTTTAAAAACAAAGCAGCTGGATTTTTTGCTTAGAATCGAGAAGTGCTTTTCCAGCAGGTCGCCTCCGAGTCTTTCACCTTTTTAAATATAAAGCCCTGGCTGCTTCAACAGCCTCTGCGGAGGATTCTCAAAGCTTCTGATGGCACACTATGACAAAGCTAGCTTCAATTTTAATTACTGGGAGAACAGCACCTTCTTTGTTTTAGACCAGTATGCACTCCCACTGAGTGCTGTCTTTCTCTGCACACTGATCATACAATCGCCCATTCCCTCCTATGCAGAAGATCTTCTTTAAAAACAAACTGGATCATTGTCACCAGCATCCTAGTTCTTCAATTCAGAGGGCGGGGTTCTTAGCTGTGGGAGGGAGCTGTTCCCAGCCTGCAGTGTTTTCAGTTAGGCTGAGTAAGGTGGGAGTTGTTACCTGACACCCCCGCAGCAAGGCAGGCTGCAAAAACACTAGAAAACATGTAGCCTGGAAGTTAGGTACGTAGGAATGTGACTCAGAACCTTGGTCCACCTAGCACAGTGCCATTGACACTGTCAGTTGTCTTTTCCAGCCCTACCTGGAGATGCTAGGAATTGAACCCATGACCTTCTGTATGCAAGGCAGATGCTCTACCACTAAGCTACAACTTTCCTCTGTCGCTGAGAGGGGATGAAGCAGCAGAACCCCCGAATATAATGAAAGAGTTCACACTGGCTACTCGTTTGTTTCTGGGCTCAATTTTGTTGTTGAAACCCTAAACAACTTGGAACTAGGGCAGGGACCAGGACCTTGTGTCCCTCCAAGTGTTGTTGGACTATAACGCCCCTGATCTGGAGAGTCACATGTTCCCCATTCCTGGACTACGATACTTGAAGGGTGGTCTTTTCAATTATTTTTTTTTCTAAAGGGTGGCTTTTGTCTGCAGGAATGTGACTGACAGAAATCTTAACTGAAGGTCCATTTCTAGGTACTGCTGCCTCCTGGGGCCTTCTCAGCAGTGATGGTGAAATAATGGAGTTCTCTCTCTCTCTAAACGCATACACCATGTTGACCTCAGTGTGATCTTTCAGATGCCATGTGAAGTCTGTCCTGTTCATTCTGACTTGTAGTTATCTTGAGCTGATGGATGGGGTAAATTGCACAATTATTATGGGTCTAAGAACGACTTTTGTAAGTGAGGCATGACTCAGAAGCCAGCTGGTGAATAACATTCCTTACTCTTTCTCTTTCACTTCCAATTTGCAAATATCTTGGTTTCTGCTCATCCCTTTCAATGGATTGTCATTGTTGCATGAGGAAATGAGCAAGGAGACCAGACCATTTTCTGTTTGTCATGCACATCTGTAGGATTTGCCTCTGTTCCTTCCCCCGCCTCCCTTAGGCATCTCATGAACATGGAATTTGTGAGAGTCATGATCTTAGAATCATAGAATCATAGAGTTGGAAGAGACCACAAGGGCCATCCAGTCCAACCCCCTGCCAAGCAAGAATCTTGTGAAATCCAGAGCCAGAATTAATGTACATACAACCAGCAGCTTGATTGCACTGCAGTAAGGGGGGGTGGGGAGTTCAGGTTTATAAATCCTGAACTCAGTTTTGTCCCTGGGGTGCTGCCTTGAAGAGTGACGAGTCTGTAGGTTTTTAACTTGGCTATTAAAGTTGCTGCCCAGGCTCTGGTTCAATTGGAAGATTGTTTTCTTCCCAAAGTACCTTTTTTCTGTTGATCATGCCCATGTTTGTAGAAAAAGTTTTATGTCAGTTGTAGAACAGCAACTCCCTCTTGGTTATTCATTCTTCCTGGTGTGAGCAGGCTAGAGAGGGAGGTGGCTGCTTTGCACACATGGCTCACATTCAGTGACTCTAGTCCAAGCCAGATCCTCATCTGGTTACACCAGGGAAATTGCATCAGTACTCATGGCGTTACTCCAGCCTGTTAGTTGCTATATCCAAGAGTTGGATCAGAGCGGGACTTGAACCCCTGCCAAGGTTTGGGCTCTTGGCCTGAATGTGAAGCTAATATTAATGTGCTGGGGGCTGAAAGGCAGAGGAGAGTTTTGACACATCATTTCTCCTCTGCATGTGTGTGGCTTTCATAAATGCTATTTGTTTGCTCCTAACCTCAGAGAGGTTCCCCCCCCCCTCTAAAAGCCAGGCAGAAATCCTGGAAAAGCTTGAAGACTTGCTTGGGATTAGGGTCACTCCGAAGACTGCTTCTCGATGCCTGAGTGCCTCCTCTGCCCTCTTCTTAAAAAGTGATAGTGGAAGGAGAGATCTAGCCGTTCCTACTCTTTTGCACCAAAAAGATGTAGGCTAAACAGATTTTTAAATGCAAGTCTCTGTGAGCCAGCACTGTGAGAGTGTTGGGTTTGGAGGGATGAGAACCAAGTTTAAAGCTCACTCAGTCATGAACCTTCCTGGGTGGCCTTGGCCAAAACACTTCCACCCTAACATGCCTCACAGGGGAAAAGACTGTGATAAACTGTAACCCAAGTGGAGGTGATGTGGAGATCTAGATCTACAGGTATAAGAAGAACCCTGCTGGATCAGACAAATACCTGGGTTGTTTGTGGTAGATTAGCAAGGACTTCTGACTCCCAATTGTTTTACAAAGCAGCAACTACATGATTCCCCTCTCCCTGGCCTAAGTTATATTGCAGAAATTAAGGAAGCTTGGATTTGGGCGCTGAAGGACTGTGAGCTTCATTCAGTTATGGAAATGAAAACTAATGGCTGGCTTCAGAATTCCTTAACATTAAGTCTATGTCTTTTGTACAAGTTTCCGATCAGCGGATATCTTGAGCTTCTAGGGAAAAAAGATACAGCAATCCAAGTCCACCTAGCTCTGCAATACAAACACCACCCCCCACACAGATTCTTTAAAAAATGGGGGGTGGGCTTGTTCTTCCAATCCTGGGATCAATCCTTCCTATTTTTGAGCTATACTTTCACACATCTTGCCACCACTGGTTTGCCTTCATGCTTCCTCTCCGTGAGATAACATGATCTTAAATGAGAAGAACACGATCTAAAATTAGAACCGAGAAGTTTCCTTATCACTGTTTGCATACAGCTAATTCAGGTTCATCCAGCACTTTAACATTTTGATAGCAAGATAAGTACAACACAAATGGGCAACTTCAATCAGGAGGGTGTGCAGGATTTTTTTTTTAATGGACTGACCTTGTCAGCTGAAACAAATCCTTTGTGTGGCCAGCCTTTAATGTAGTGGATGTACACATTGTGTTAATGCATATGGAATGCTGTAAGCACATTTCATGGCTGAGTTTCTGCTTAGACACTCCATCAGCATCTGATCCTTTCAGTTCTGGATTAGCTTTTTAATCCCCCTTTCTCTCCTTGACTTGGGTTCTATGAATGTTTTAGAGTTTTCACTTAGCCTTCAAGAAACGGTCCCCTAGACTCTGGCCATTTTAAAATTTTAATTTCGGTTTTGTTGTTTTTTGCTTTGGCACATTCCTTCTAGAGACTTTCCTTCTGGGTTGTCATGCTCCATCTTGGACTTTTACCCCTCTCCTTGCACTCCTGGATGCGCTGTTGCATTCGCTGGTCTGTGACAGGATACAAAAGCTCCGGACTCCATTCACAGAATTAGCGGTTGCTGTGGTAATGGCAGCTGAATCTCATTCTAAGGTTTGCAGTCCCCTTGGGAAAGGGATTAGAAGCAGCACAAGCTCCTTGGCTTCTGTCCATCTGGCAAGGCCTGAAGCCGGACCAGCTCCTAATAATTGGCAGAGTAGCTAAGTGGGCCAGAGAAGCACAACACATTTGTCAGCTGGAGAGAGAGAGAGAGGAAGAGAGGAAGGTTATTGCTGACTTAGCAGCCCTAAGCCTGTTCTGAGCATAGCCACAGAAGACAGCACAGAAACCACTTCCTTCTGACATTTGTTTAATTGTATTTAGATTGGCAAATTGCTGTATTCGGGGGATTCAGGGTAGATAATATCACAAGCATAGATGACTGATGGTATTTGGTGATAGTGGTGTTGAACTTGGAAAGCACCTTATTTCCTTCTACAATGTCACAAAATTATTTCATGGGGACAGTCCTTCACTCCGCACCAAGCTACTGCTCAGTAAAGGCAACAGACATTCCCTCCGTTGATATTTAGGCTATGTACACACCATACATTTTACAGCACACCCTCCCCATCCTGAATCACGGGAACCGTAGTTTACCCTTCACAGAGTTACAGTTTCCAGCACCCTTAACAAGCTGCAGTTCCCTAGGATTCTTTGGGAGGAAATTTGCTTTAAAAGTAAGGTGTGCAAGCAGTCTAAAGCACCTTTTCCAGTGGCCCAGGAGGCCACCTGTTCCTGCTGGGCAAACATTGCAAAGTGTCTGCAGGGACTCTGTGTTCAGAGCCGTCTCGTCATAGGGGCTGGGTGGCGCGGTGCACCAGGGCACCAGGCCCCCCAGGGGCGCCCCCGCGAGCCCGCCGGCATACCGGGCGCCCCCTCCCCAACCCGCCCCCGCCCCCACGGGCGGGCAGGCGGGCGCTCGCGCGCCGGCAGGCGAAGCTTGCAAGCCAGCTGGTCTCCGGAGCCCCAGCTGGAGCGCTGGGAAGGGCGCGCAAAGCCCCGCGCCGCTCCAGTACCACGCCCCTCATCCCCCGCTCGCCCACCTCCCTCCTGCGCTGGCCAACCCTCGGGGGGATGAGGAGCGTGGCGCTGGAGTGGCGCGGGGCTTTGCGCACCCTTCCCAGTGCTCCAGCTGGAGCTCCGGAGGGCGGCCGCATTGCAGCACCACGCCCCTCATCCCCCGCTCACCCACCCCCCCTCCCGGGGGGCAGCCAGCGCGGGAGGGAGGTGGGCGAAGAGGCGGCCCACCGGGGGCGCCGAGGGATCCCTTTAAGATGGCCCTGTCTGTGTTCTTTGGATTTTGCACTTTGCCAGTCTGGTGACACAAGTAACATACCAGACAGCAAGTTAGGGGATGGAGGACAAGTGCCTGTCTTCAGGCCAGCAGGGTTGTGCTTCAAGAATCTAGAGTTAGGATTTGTCCACACCTTTGTTTGCCCCACTGCTTTCCTCCAGAGAAACCTGTGGTTTACTGCTGAATCAAACCAAATGACAATTGGGTTTTCTTATTTATTTATTTATTGAAAATCACAGAGAAAGAATAAATTAAAAATTACACCTGAATACACAAAAAGAAAAAGAAAAGGAAAAAAGAAAAAATACAATAATAAAGAGAGAGAGAGAAATAATTAATGAGATACACAAAATTGTTCAAAGGATACAAACCGTAATTTGAATATTCTATACAAAAGGTTCCCAGAAAGAAATTACATTTATATTTCTTCTTTTCTTTCTTCCCTTACAATCACTTGCTTTCTGTTCCAGTAAGCTTGTTTAAATCCCTGTTATGTTAGTTGACTTCCCTCTATCTCATTGCGGCTTTGACACTTCTCATTGGTTACCAACAATCTGTATTCTTTTATTCAAATCAATTTTTTTCCATTATATCTGTCACAGACAATTGCGTTTTCCATGGATTGACATTTGGTCCAATTCTGTGACAAAGATTGTTTTTTTCCATGGGAAAGCTGAGGGGCAAAAGCACAGCTACTCGGGCCTGTGCCTAAAAAGGACAGGACAAGTGGAAAAGTGGATATAGGCCTTAGTCACAAAGGGTTGGAGTCGGAGAGAGCCAGAGCTTTAAAAAGCTCTCAGCCTTTGTTGGAGCGAGTTGCTTACAAAACTATCAGTGGTCCTGTACACCAACCTTTTATGCAGGATCCCGCATCAGACAGGAATAGAACAAAAAATCTGCCTATCACTTTGAACCCCCCAAACTTCTTGTTGTACCCTTGACCAGTGGCGTGCCAGTGTGGTGTAGTGGTTAAGAGCAGTAGAATCATAATCTGGTGAACCGGGTTTGCATCTCCACTCCTCCACATGCAGCTGCTGGGTGACCTTGGGCTAGTCACACTTCTCTGAAGTCTCTCAGCCCCACTCACCTCACAGAGTGTTTGTTGTGGGGGAGGAAGGGAAAGGAGAATGTTAGCCGCTTTGAGACTCCTTCGGGTAGTGATAAAGCGGGGTATCAAATCCAAACTCTTCTTCTTCTTCTTCCCCTAAATGTTCCTAGTAAATTAGAGTGTTAAAGTATTAAACTCTGGTGCCTCCTTCCCCAAACCTAGGAAGCTTCTGCCCAGCTTAGGAAGGGAGGTGCGATGCTCAGCACATGATGTCAGGACGTCATGTGCATGACCCCGCCCCCAATTGCCCTCACAATATCATTCATTAGACAAATGGAATACAAATCCTATCTCTAGGGTAACGTTAGCTTTTGAAAATAGAACTCTTTTCTTGGAATGTGCTTCCACATCAAGATGGTGATTCTCCCTAGTCTGAGATGAAGCTGTTGAATATCTCCTCATTATAAATAACCTCCAATCAGTACAGTTAACCTGCATTACAAATAACGGTTAACTAAGATAAGCTGCTGTCACAGCAGGTTATCGTTGGTTGTTGAGGCCCGCTACAAAACAAATCTCCTATTTTCTGTTTTGTTAATATGATTCATTACAAAATATGCCCCCTCTGGTTTGTATCCAGTATCATTCACGTAAGGACTGACTCGTCATTAGATTATTATTAGGCAGAAGTTTAAAATGCCCCCAAGGTGTTTAGCCAATTTCCAGTTTCAGCAAAATAATAAACTTAATTTAAATGGTTGATTTGCGTATGCATGTTTGCTATTAAAACCCCTCAAGCTCTGCCTCTTTGTAGGCTAGCTCTGGTTCATTCATCGCGAACTGTGTTCTGACAATGTGGGCCATGCAATTAGTGGATTGACATTTTTCCAGCAGGTGAGCCAAGCCCAGGCTTGCTGTGCAAGAGTCCCCATTAGTGCTGTGTCACACCTTTTCTAAGAGAGTGAAAGCTAGTTCATGGAGCCTACCAGGACGCAGGCTTGACCTAGATAATTGGCTCCATCCTCTGCTCTCACTTGGTCCCCTTCCAATTAGCTTTTAAAAAAGGAAGTGATTTCAGAGTGCTAATGAAAATAAATTGATTGCAGCTGTCCCACAAACCACAGGGTGGAGGAGATGACAGGATGACAGGACGATGCCAGCTCCAGCTGAGGATGCTGGAGGAGAGATGGCATGGGAAACTGACCTCTCAAGGTATGATCAAACTTCATTGAGGTCGGAGGGTTATCATATTGGCTGAGTCCGGTCAGAATGGAGCTACCTGGCTAACTTTCTGGAGAGCAAGAACAGCAGGCCAGGAGAACCAGTGAGGGTGGAAGCAGTTTGGCTGAATCTCTGAATGAACTTGAAGTGACTTCCAAAACTCAAATAAGGCACGCTAAGAGTGTTCTTTCCCTCCCCTTCTGAGCCTAGCTAAAGAGGGATGAAATAATCGGGTTGTGCAACAAGGAGATGGCTTCACAATTTCACTCTGCCTTCAGTCCTGAATCCAACAGGGTATGAAAGTAAGGGAAATATTTCTTACTTATATACACCAGACTGAGGGTGGCAGGTGCTGGTGAGAGAACCCTCTGGTCCTATTTTCATCCTATTTCTGAATAACATCCTACTACTGAATAACCCCATTATTCAGGGACATTTTTATAGGATTAGTTTCCTTTAGATGGGTAGGACAGGAGATGTTTATAGTGGTTTCCTCACAATATATGCATTGATACATATATAAGGTGGAAAAATATTGATGGGATGCAGAAGCAAGCACCCAGGCAAAGCTCGGTGAAGTTAGTTCTATTGCTCTCTGCCCTCCTTCCTTCAATGCTAAGCAGCTCATTAAGAGCTCTCCTTGCACATACTCTGCTATAGTCACCCAGGGTGAAGCATTTTTAGATGCCTCTTGGGGATGTGATGTGACTTGTATCCCAGGTGCTTGGAGCAGCCATCTGCCCTCTGGTGTTCATTGTCCCCCATCAATGGCCAGGCCACACTAAAGCCTGCTGTGAATCATAGAAAAGCGTAGCTCAGAACAATGTAAAGTTAGCGAGGCAGCTTGCGGAAAGCAATCTTTCTTATTACTCTGTTGAATGCAGCACACAGTCCAGCTTCATAGTATATCAGATTGTGTTAAAAATAGCCATTTGTTTTGTTTGTTTCAATATGCTAAGATAGCAGAAACTGCTTCTTTTCCTGCATATGCTTCAGTGCCCCCAGAGAACGGGCATGGATGAAAATAGTTCCTTGATATGATTTCAACAGAGTGGCTGTCTTGGAATAATAAGCAGCAATATTTCAAGGGACATCTTTCTTGCCCGAGGAAGAGTTCTGTGTGGCTCAGAAGCTTGCTATATCCATCCAATACCACTGAGCTAATAAAGGGCTATAACTGGAGGCGGCTGGGATCCCTGCTGGACTACCCAATAGGCAGGCTAAGCATATGCTTAGGGCACCAGCAAAAAAGGGGGACCAGAAAAAAGAAAAATGTGTTTGGAAAGAATTTGGCATTAGTCATCATGGGGGCAAACCAGATGTTTCTTAGACTTCCTTACATGCCACTACACACTCTGCCCCCATTTTTTCTGTTCTTAAAAAAATTCTTATCCACCCTAAACCAGGAGGCATTCTACTAATAGAGATCAAAATAATGGGAGGAAATCAGATTCCACTCATGTGTTGCAATACATCTATGCTTTTTTGTTGTTTAAAATGATGTTATGGTTTAATATTGTTTTTATTTTGAATTGCATATGGAGGGAGGCAAAACCTTTTCAGTGCTTAGGGCCTCTTAAAGTCTGACCCCAGCTCGGCATCAAAGCTGCTGTAGGAAGATTCTGGCCCCCAAAGGCCACCATGGCACTTACTGAACCTGGAAAGAAGAGAGGCTTTCTCTCCTTGCTTTCCAAGAACATGTGACCCCAGAGCACCCTCGTCTGCAAATGGGACTGAACCTATAAAAAAAGACCTTGCTATTAACATAGATGATCAGCCCATTGAACATTAAAAGCATAAGAAACTGGGGTTGCCAGCATCTTTCCCTTAGGCAATTTCTTTGCCTTTTAAAGCCCTGTTACAGGATGATCCACATTCTTGGTTTTTGCAGCTATTAAAAACAAAGGAGCTTTTCTCAGCAAAGACCTGCCAATCTTAGAAGAGGCTCCTAATTCCTGGGTGGGTGCCTGCTTTAAATGCTAGGGGCGCTGAATGATCAAAAGGTAGAGAGTTGGCACTTGATTGTAGATACCAAATAGCCCAGAGGCTCACCACTGGTTGTCTTTATGGCATTTAATTCTATGCCATCACTTTCTGACATGTCAATTTCAGCAGACCAGTTTTTATAATGGAGCCCAGTATGTCCTCCATATGAAAATATCGAGTAGAAAAGCTGGCCAAGTTTCTCTGTTAAAACCTGCAAAGTCCATCCTGCTCTGATTCTCTAAATTCTTCTTTCAAAATTGTTATTTGAAGCTGCATGTGTAAATGTGGTGTATGGAGGTGGGGGCTTAACATAATTTAGTAAAGGCAGCATCATGCGTATTCTCTATTGAAAAGACAAACAGTCAGCAAACCCTGGAAGTTGGCCCAGAGAACTCACTTCCTCCCTAGGAACAGAGTGTGTTACCTATCCCCAGAGGACAATTGCACTCATTTTAATATAGAGGCATGTGCACCTGTGTCTTTCAAAAGCAGTGCTGGAAGTGGCCCTGAAGGACAGCAGATGGTGCAAGCAGATTGCAAAATAGGACATGCTCAATGGATACCGTGAGCCCAGGTTTCTACAAGTTCATTGGGATTCACTAGCTCATGGACCAGATCCAATGCATTATCCTGTGCTGCTTGGATTCATGTTATTAGATTTCATGCTAGTGGGACCAAAATGCGGGAGCCTCGGGGAAAGCTTTCACAGATACTGTTTCAGTTTTGCTCAGTGAGTTTCACATATTTATTTCTTGGCTCACAGTCACGGGCTCTTTATAAATTTGCAGACAGAACTTGGCTATTGTGTTTCATTGGGTAGACATTCAGATTAATAGCTGCCGCTATTTGAAAAATGCAAGTTGGTTTTCACTTGAAATTTATTTAAACTTGACAGTTAAAATTTCAGATTTATGCATTGCCGATAGTGTGTAAGTTGTGTTTTCCTTATAGGCAGTTAGTCACTTTGTTACTTAATTATCCCATAGGAATATTAGCATATGTTGGATCACCAAATGATGATGTAGGAAACACATATCATGTTTGGACTGGTCAAGAATGACTTCTGGGCAGTTGAAGGGAGAGAGAGTGAGATGGAAATGCTCATTGACCTCTTAGTTTTGGCAAGTACAGGGGCCGGGGAACTGACTCGCCTAGACTTCTAGCTATGCAGCCTATTGTAAGGTACTTGTTCACCATGCAAGATATGGCTTTATGATGTCATAGCCTTTTTTCATGGGGAGTTGTTCAACTCCCCCGATCATTTTGGTTGTCCCTTTGTCTCCTTTTTCAGGCTCTACAATGTCCTTTTTGAGATGTTTTCCAAGTGCAGTTGCACCTTAGATTTGTACAAAGGAATTAAGAAACTGACCATTATATTTTCAATTTCATATGGGATTCTTCTTTTTCACATCAGCCACACACTGGGACAATATTTTAATTGAGTTATCCTGCATGACTGCAAGATCTCTTTCTTGGTCAGCCACTGCCAACAGAACACGCAAAGTTAGGATTTTTTTGCCCCAATATGAATCACCCTACCCTTACAGTACTTACACTGAACCACATCTGCCCTTTTAATTCCCTTTCACTCAGTAAAAACAAAACAAAAATACCTATGTGGAACTTTTTGCAATCCCTCCTTGTTTCTACCACCCTTTGTACAAATTTGGTGCTATTGGCCAAGGAGCAAATAATACAAAGAGCTGCATTGGTAAAATTGAGAAGCAGCGATAGGGAAGATGGATTGGTTAGTGGAAAGCAGCAGCAATGATGTTTATACAGTATTCAATTTTTCAGCTTTGAGAATCACCGCATTTTTCCTGGCAAACATACAGGAGCAAAGGAAGTAGCCTTATAGTGAGTCAGACCAACAGTCCATCTTGCTCAGCATGATTGTCTACTGACTGGCAATAACTCTTCAAGGTTATGAACAGTTCACACTTTATGTGTTTGCTGCAGGGAGTGCTGATTTAACACTAGTGTACACCTAGCACTCGTTTTTGCTGTGTAAAGAGTGGAGACGCCCTTAGAAATGTTTGCCATCCCGAGACATGCATTTCATCACTTTGCTTTTAGTATTGCAGATCATGCAAGGAACAAACAGGCATTCAAAACCTGAAAATCTACAGAGCTTAGAAGATCTGGCTATCCTCCTCATATTACCGGTAGTAGGTGCTTTCCCTGCAAATCCATTAGGTGGCTTGATAAACCTCAGCCGCAGTTGGGCTGTAGCCTTGAAGTTACCCCACAGGAGCTGTCCTTTCAGCACCACAGATGAAGGTGATCGTGGAGTCAGGGCTATTGAAAAGGAAAAGCTCACTGTTTGAGTTTAGCTTCCCCATCGCAGAGCCTGTATTACATGTTTGCACGCACTTGCATGCTATCCATCTGTTTCTTTCACCAGCTGGGAAGAAGAGAGAAGGGCTGCTGTTATTGTTGTTTGTGAACCCTTAGAAAATGCTGAGATACTTATTGCAGGCAACACATGCATCCACAGGCTCTCACTTTTCAGAATCCTTTCCCTTCTATCATTTAGCAGCTGGATGTCACCTTTGAAATATTCAAAACACCTACAGTTTGTGGCCTGTGTGTTCCTCAATTTCAGCCTCATTTCATGCTTTTTTCCTGCAGTCAAAACAAAGCAGCTCTTAACCATTTGTGTCCCAAAGACACATCGTACTGCCTGGATAGTTTCTGAATATGACAATTTATTGAAAGGCTTTTCCATGTAGAAATGGCTGGTGTGAACATAACTGCTTTAAGATATTGGTGGAAATGTACCTTCTGTTTCTGCATCACCCTTGCTATGTGTTCTTTTTTTTTTTTAATGAACACTTTATATATGTGATTACTTTCAGTATTTGTAAACTGCAGCATGGAACACTCAGCAATACAAGGAGCTGGAGGCAACACATTTAAAATAAGCCAGCAAACTAAATTAGCCATCACCTCCTTTCACAATGCATTATATAAATAGTTGTGCTATAAAAAGTACTTAAGTATGCCCCATGCCAGTTCCTTTTCAGTAGATCGATGGGGGAAAGTGCTTAACAAGCTTAAGCTTGCTGTTTCTTTGGATAGAATGTTGTCCAGTGTCATGTGTTATTAGCATCCAGGTGGCTCTGGGGATTCATTTTCCACTTGCTGTTGTGAGAGTTGCCTGTTTAAATGTTGGGGGACAGGGTGGAATGGCAAGGACAATGCCTCTTCTTGCACACAAAAAGCAACACAAGAGCTGCTGGTGTGTTGCAGTTTTGTGGGGAAACAGAGAAGTGAAGAAGCATAGAACATAGAACTCAGCTTCCTGAGTATCTTGGCTTTCTTTGTTTCTACAGTGGCACCTCGGGTTAAGAACTTAATTCGTTCTGGAGGTCCATTCTTAACCTGAAACTGTTCTTAACCTGAGGTACCACTTTAGCTAATGGGGCCTCCCGCTGCTGCCGCGCCGCACGATTTCTGTTCTCATCCTGAAGCAAAGTTCTTAACCCGAGGTACTATTTCTGGGTTAGCGGAGTCTGTAACCTGAAGCGTCTGTAACCCGAGGTACCACTGTATTTTCTTTCATACAAGTTACTAGTCCTTATAGTTACAAAAGTATACATGAGTAAAGCCTGCTAAAAAGCTGCCTTGCAGTGGAAGATGTTTGCTTAAACCTGCCTTTACTGGGAAACAGCTTAGGAGTAGCTGAAACTTTGTAGCACTTTTAAAGTTGATTACCAGGGTTGGTCATTGTAAGGAAAAAATGGGGTCCGGGGGCACCCACTATGCTGCCCCGAAATCCTCAGGGAAGGGTGGAATATATGTGTGGCAGATAAATGGCAATATATGTCAGCTGCTGGAAATCCCAAACTGTTCCCCCTCCCAATTGTTAATCAAGTTTTTTGTGGTTTTTTTTTTTTTAAAGCTTATGATATACTAGCAGCCTTGTATCTGGCATTTCTTGGTAATTCTAAGAAGCCAAGATGCAGTTGTGAAATCAGTGGTTAAAATCAGTGAAGTTTGAAAGGCTTTCTGCCATTTTGATTCAAAATGTTGTTCACTTGTATCTAAACATAGATGAAACACGCTCCTTCATCTCAGGAACCACCATACAACATTCAAAGAGGTGTCAAAATATACAGCAAACAGATTCCTTGGCTCCTTTTAAAAAAATCCTGTGAAATAAAGTTGTGTGCTTCTACCAGCTGCAAAAAAGGGAAATCCACCTACTGGATTACTACGGTACTTGAATTGTCTGTAATTCAAACCCTGCTCTTGAGTCACTGAACATTTTCAATTTCTGCGGTGCCTTGCAAGAGACAATTGCAAGGTGGGGTCCAGTTTTCTAAAATCTCTTGGTTTGTTCTGAAATGAGGCAGAAATGCTGTGTATGAAATTGGACCAGTTTCCTGGGTGGTCCCTGTGAAGAGGCAGCAAGCATGTAGTTGTTAACGAGATCCTTTGAGACCCTTCATCCTAGGCTGTGTTTCTTTCTGCCTCATCGACTCTTCATCGTTTCCCAAATCTCAGCTAAAAATCTCTTACTCTCTCTTGTTCTCGTTCCTGGCTCTTGCGTTCCTAATCTCTCTCCTACTGCTATGATTTATTATTTTGTTCTTTTGCTGGAAATCTGCACTCTGTAAGGTGGCAGAAACTTTATTTGATATAGAAAACAGTGAAATGTAAATACGAATATTAGCTTGTTGACTCTTGTGCTCATATCAGCTCCATGCTGTGCTTAATATAAATCTCCCACTATGCAGGGATGGGCAACCTGTGCCTCCCTCCCCTGCAGCCATTGTTGGACTCTGGATCCAATCAGTGCCAGCCAGCATGGCCATTGGTCAAGGATGATGGAAGTTCAAGTCCAGCAATGTCTGGAGGACTACAGGTTGGTCACCACTGTCCATGGGCAGCTGCCCCCCCCCCAAATCAAGTAAATAAAAAAAAATACTTGCCTCCTCCAACATAAATCCTGGCTATGCTCATGCCACTGTCACAGACTCATAAGATCTTTATTGCTGAACGCTCATAGAGGAACTCCTGTTATAGGCTCCTCTCTGTGATCACGCACCCTGGAATTGTCCTGCTTATTTAAATAAGGGGTTCATTCCCAATTTTTAGAAAACTCAAGCTGCAGAAACTGCCATTTAAGGAGCAGAAGGTTCCTGGGGTAACAGGTCAGACTGACCAAATGAAAATGGATTCAGCAGCAAATCTAGGATAATTCAAGCTTCTAAATTCTGCCATCCAGTTGTGTACACAAGTTTACAAATGTGTGGAAGAAGGATAGTCTGGTGTGGTGTGTTAGCCCTTTCTAAGATAGTAGCTGTTGGGAAAATTACAGCCATAATTGTGTGGTCCACACTAGCATACATGCACCCTGTCTCATGCCAGCAGAATGTTGCAAAAGACACTTTCCCTTCACTTGCCCTATCTCTCCTTTCAACATCTTCCCTGGCTCACTCTGGGAATATTGGCTGAAGCTGTGTTCCCTGCTGCTTGCCAGTGTGGGAACACTCCTGTTTGTTTAGATTTAGCCACTCTTTTAGAGATAGTCACACACAGAATGCTTCCCAACGTATGAAAGGCAGCCGGTGCCTTCAAATAAAAAGCCATGTTCATCTAAGAAGAGCCCCGCTGGATCATATGTATGAGAGGCCCATATGGTCCAGCATTCTATTCTCACAACGACCAACCAGATACCCACAAGAAGAACATGAGAGCAATAACCATCTCCTGCTCATGTTCTCCAAAGAGTGAGAGCCAGCTAGTGAGTTTTGTCTTAATAAGGAGTGAGCACCTGAGAAAGGCAAATTAGTCAGCACGCCATTGTGGAAATGCATTGTCTGCACAAAGTCTGGCCTCCCTTCAAGTCAGTGCTGGCCCATCCATGAGGCAGATTGATGCAGCTGCCTCAGGTGGCAAAATCCAAGGGGCACTTCTGTAGTTGCAAAACGCCCCCCCCCAGTGGCTGCAGTGAGTTCCAGGTTCTGGCACGAGCTCATGAGAGCTCCACAAAATCTTACGAGAGCCTTGTGAGATTGTGCAGGGGCCTTGCACAATCTTGTGCTGCTTTTGTGAGATCTTGCCGGAACCTGGAAGCCACAGCTGTGCAACCCTGGCAAGCGAGACTTCGGCGGAAGCAGCAAGGGTGTGTTTGTGATGTACACATAGAACAGAACCTTCCCATTTCACCTAAGGCAACAAAATAGCATGGGCTGCCCCTGCTTCCAATCACTTCATCTTGGCTGGTTATTATGGTGTGAGAGGTCTCTTCACCCTTGCACGATATTGAAATGAAAAAATATAGGAAGGATCATGGACTGCTGCCAAGATGATCAAGGTTCACATTAATGTTCAAGGTGAAACCAGGAGTTCTACTAATGCCTTTTTTTTGTGGCAATGTTGACATAGATGGAACAGGCTTCTTCCTGCGTATGTTAAATGAAAAGAGAGACAGTTGCTCCAGAACTGCCAGCTGCTGATCAGATGCAAAGTGATGGAAGAGCTTGTGTGCTCTACTTTTTTGCAGTGACGAGGATTATTAGTGAATGGGTGCTCATTGAGGAATGTTTTGAAGGTGGCTTTGAGCTTCATGGGAACCAGGCTCAGAGGAACATTCTTCCTTCAATAAAAATGTAATTTGGATCCTGCTACCCAAGAACAGTTGCCTGCACCTTGTCCGTTGCCATACATGGAGCGCTCACTATTTTACTTTCATACTGGTCGTATTGGATGTCTCTTGGGAGTTTCTAGTGTTTCCCTCCTCTTGGACCAAGGCCAGTCATCCTGGAATGCTCTAGTATCCCTTTCTCAGTGGTAGAATTCTCCTGGTATAGGCTCTTGATTCCTTACAAAGAAGTGAGTTCCCAGCCCGTGATGTCAGAGACCAGGTAACTCCTTGCATGGAAGAAATGCCAAAAACGGATGACCAAGAAGTCAGTGATGGCCCACCCACAGCACCTAGATGAAACCACCTGAGATATGTATTCTTAGGACTTGCTCTATTCTTGTGGCAATACTTTCTTTTAAGCTGTTTTTAATATTGTATATTAAAATTTCTATGACCTGCCCTGACATTGTGGTGAAGGGCAGGTAATAAATCAAAATCACCACCACCCTCAGGAAGAGAAGCTTTCCTGGCAAGCAGAAATAAGATCAATAAGACTGGTGGTTGAGCTAGGTGGGAATTCCTCTTCAACCAGGCCTATGGCTGATTAACATTCTATGTCCTTTTCAATGTGTTTTGGGGGAGATTTTGTTTTGTTTTGTTTTGTTCATGTTTTTATTATGTATTTTGAGTTTTTATGCTGTGAAACACCCCAAGATCTTTGGATGAAGGCAGTGCTTTTTTTCTTTTTCTAAAAAAAAAATGTTTAGGGGTACTCTCATTTTGACTCAAGAAAACCACCATTTTATAATTCAAATCAGGGAAAATAAATACAGTAAATGGACAAAAGTACAAAGATTCACAAAATGTTTAGGGGTATGCATACCATACCCAAAATGTTTAGGGGTATGGTCCCTAGCATGATTAGACTTGCCACCACTAATTCAGGAGTCTACGATAGTCTATAGGACTATTCCATGTGCCATGGAACCATTGGGAGTGCATCTGAGCAGCAGCTTCCCAGTTCAGCACTTTTGCATTTAAATTAGAAGTAGAAGAAAGTAGCAAGTCATGTATTGGAAAAATGCAGGTACATTTTTGTCTGATTATAGTGCCTGCATGGTCTGTGCTAATCCTATGCCTACCAAGGTCTGTAGAATGGATGGAGAAGGACAGGAAGGGCATAGTAGAGAATGGAGATATCAGCGCTAACAGGACATCTGGGCTGCAAAGGGTGGGTGTGACCTGGATGCACATCTGACCTTCAAAATGACCCTCTGGATGTGTCCTTTTACCTTGGTGGCTCAGCATTAGTAGTGCTCAGAGCTAAAGGATGATTGTTTCTTCTGTGGGGCACTCCTTGTGGCCTCTCCTGGCATGTGGAGTATCTCCTCTCTCTCCCTCTGGGCATCAGCTTGTCCTCTTCACCTAGTTAAAATAACTTGAAGGGAGCACTGTGTCTCCTAGCTTCCAGCATAATCAACTTTGTGCTGTTATTGCTCTTATCTGTAATGATTTGGATCTTGTGTGATAAATAAAGCTTTTCTTTCCATCATTTGGCTACCAGTCAGATGATCGAGAGCAGGAGGGCTTCTGTTAATTTAGCTGAATGTTGGTGCACTGCAACCCCGTGACCTTTGCAGAGAATGCTGCCTGGGTCTCTGAGACTGCTGTGCTTTTTAAAGATTAAATACACTGCCAGTCTGATTTTGCTCTGAGATTACAGTGATTCTATCAACCTGGAGGTCTTTTGTTTGTCTGCATTTTTGCATTCATTGTGCTGTATCCTCTGATGCACTCTGAAAGCCTGACCTATATTTCCCTTCTTGCGTAGATGGGAGACATTCCAAACTAGGCTCGGCACCATATAACCCAACAGTGTTTGGCATCTGAGTTGGCAGCTTAGTTGTAGCTGGCAGGCTGTGTATGTGGGAGTCTCTGTTACATCACCAGAGATCCCTTTCCCCTCTCCCTTGCTCTTCCCTCCCCCTTTCATATTTTGCTCTCAGAATCTTCACAGCTCCCCCGGGAAGGAGCTACAGTTGTGAACTTCCTGGACACAGTGTCTTGGCAACAGTGATCACTGGATGTCCACCCCCCCACACGCTTTTTGCAGGTCTAATTCTTTGCATTGCATGGACAGTGACTGGAGTTGAGCTCACCTAGGCAGGAATGCTTTGGTTCCCAGGTGGGAGAGAATTGGTGGATGGAAGTCCAGTACCTGTATAATTAAGCAATCACTATTAGGGACTGAGAACAATCAAGAGATCTCATCTGGCTGGAGCTGCCTTCAAGTGGAGTTTTAAATACAGCAAGCAGAAGGAATTGCTTTGTTGGCCAGGCAAGGCAAGGCTAGAAAACTATTCAAGTTTTGCCAGTATTGTAATGGAACATTTTGAAGCGAAAACTGGATGGCGTGGATGGAGCATGGCAAAAACATTGTCAAAAGCATTTTAGAAGGCCAATATGAGCCAGTATGAATTTTCTTTGAAACAGAGAAAGGCTTGGATGAATTTAATACATGGTTCAAAACAAAAGCAAAGCAAAGCATGCTGTCGTGGTGGTTTCCATGGCTCACCCAGCACTTGCCAGCAGGAGCAGCTGCAAAATTCTGATCTGATTGGAGGCTCTTGTTTATAAAGGAGAAAACTGTGTGTATCCATCAGGGAAACCCGTGTCTTCCTCTAAAGAAGGGATGAGGAAGCTGTGGTCCTTCAGATGTTGTTGGACTACAACTCCCATCACCCCCAGGCTGGGGCTGGTGGAAGCTGGAGTCCTGCAGCATCTGTAGAGCCATAAAGCTCCCCATTCCTGCTCAGATTAGCAGCTTCCGGTGTTTAGCTCTGAAATGTAAAATCCTTCCCTGGTACTTGCATGGGAAAGTGTGGTTTTTGTCCACCAGTATCTAAAAGTGAACCAGAAAGAAGATAAGACATGTTGCTTCAAGACCTATGATGGATTTCCTTTGACAAAGGTGGTTAACATGAGTCAGACCCATCCTTGTGGATAAATGGGCCAGGCATAAATTCTGGGCTAAATATAATATTATATATATATATATATATATATATATATATATATATATATATATATATACACACACACACACACACACACTGCCCATCTGGCTGGGTTTCCTCAGCCGCTCTGGGCGGCTTCCAACAAAAGATTAATAGTACCTCAGTCATTAAACATCAGTCATTAAAAACTTCCCTAAATTGATTAGATCTAAAGTACATAGATTTGTGTTATCTGCAGAGAAGAAACTGATGCAGAGATAAGTGACTCCATAGAATCCTCTGCCTGCCTCTGTATCAGCCTTCTCCAACTTGATGCCCTCCAGTTATTTTAGACTACAACTCCCATCAGCCCCTGCCAAAACACCTGGAGGGCACCAGGTTGTGGAAGCCTGATCTAAATGATACTGCTCTTCTGTAATGATTCTTGCAGAGTGGCAGCATGTGAGGAAATGATCCAGGGAGAAATAGAGCGTCCTTGAAGTGTCATATTATTTTTGTTAAAAAAAGAAAAGAACAAGAGCAAACTTCCTCTAAGGAACTAACCCTCTTTCCTGCCCTTCCAGATGGAGCAAGCTTGGAGCCAAGTCAGCAGCTGGAAGAATAGGCTGACGGGAGGGTTTGGAGATGGAGGGGAAATAAGCAGGGAAGGAAATTTATGTTTGAAAATTTCAAATAAAGCAGAAGAGCTTGGTTGTTAGGGAGCAACTGATGGCCTGAGAAGTGTGACAAGGGCAGCTCACGCTTGCATCAGAAAGGCTTAGTGCTGTAAATTAGCTTAGCATTGGAGAGGCTACCTCCCTTCGCTCTGGAATAACGGCTTGGCAGGCAGTACAGGATACAGAGAGAGAGAGAGAGAGAGAGAGAGAGAGAGAGATGTTTAGGTCAGCAAACATCTGGTAAGAAATGGGATTTGATTTTGCATTCCTGCACGTAAGGAGCTGCAGCATGTGAGCAGTGGCTGTGTGTAGCCCCAGCTTTGGGTGAGTCTCTGTCTTCCCCCACCCTCCCCCTCTACCTTCTTCTTCCATGCTCTCCCTTCCCAAGGTAATCCACGCTGGGGCTGCAATGCAGGAAGTTTGATGAGAAGGAGCTGAGGAGCAGCAGGCTGCTGCAATGCAGGAAGTCCTGCAATGTGGAGAGCCTTTCTGTTGACAGCAGCATAAGCAGCCCCCTGCAGTTGGGTTAGGCTCAAAGCAACATAGAGACCTCTGTGTCCCTCCAGAGGCAAGGGGTGGAGAGGCGGGGCTTTTGAAATGGGCCTTTTGTGGTGGTGGTGGTGGGGAACTCTTGTGAGAAGAAAGCGGCTTGAAACAGCACAGCTGAGAATGACAGAATACTGATTATGGGCAAGAGGTGGATGCCCTGTTGCAACAGATTGCAGCAGTTTGTGTTCTTAGGATGCATTCAAATAGCACTTTATCCCATTTCCCTGACATTTCCTTACCTGATAATTTCTTTCATTTCCATGTCAATTGCTTCCGGGGATGTGAGGGGTGGGCGTGGGGGGAATCTGGTTGAAACTTAGAAATTTGTGGGAGTCTTGTGTTGTAATTTTCCCACGGTTTTCATGGATTACACCATGGGACAAAATTGGGGCTGTGTCCTGGCATATTCTTCCCCTCCTTTTTCATAGGTGAATCATGACGGAAGGGGAGAATGCAGGAGCATAAAGGGTAGCGACTTATCCAGTGTCATGCACTGTTGTGTCACACCCTGCCCACTGGTGTAAATTATGGCATATCTGGGAAAATGGCACAGTTCCACATCGCAAACGATAATGCAGGGTAAACGGGACATTAGGAACGGAGACAGCATGCTAGCATTACAACCTGGAAAATAAATAATCCCCACATCTGCATGCGCCCATAAATTTATATCTCACTTTTCTTTTGTCATGGAAACAAAGGTGGTGTGCTTGTGGTTCCCAGGCATCCACTCGTCCATGCGCTTGCCAGACCTAGATCTGCTTAGCCTCAGCAAAGGGATCTCCCCATGTACCTTCGGACAGACCATCCCCTGGAACCAGATGCTGCACATCTCTCTGGAAAGTGGCAGCTTTCTATGACATGTGTTATTCACCACTTTGCGTTTGATAATGCAATTATTAAATGACTCTCATCCCAGCCCAAAATCTTCTGTAGAATTTATAAGTGTTGATGAAAGAGGTTATTGGTTAACTTTGGGTTGTGAGCTCCTTGGTGCACCTTATTTGCCTCTTACACTTAATGATGCAAAGTTACTCCCATTTTACAGATTGGAAACAGAGACCTACAAAAATTTGTCTTTGAATTTTGGACAAAGAGCACGTTCCTTAAAATGTTGTTTGAGGGCTGTTCCTCAACGGCCAAACAATGAACTGGTTGTGTTTGGTGTATTTTGTATCCTGTAAAATCCAGAATCCTCTTTGTTACATTTGCCACCTATAAAGACACTTCATTTTCACATCCCGTCCTCATTTCTGTTCCCAGAATATGTTGCAAACAATTGTGTTGGTGCTGCTCTGATTGACATTATATTTCCTTCCTTTAGCCTGTAAGATTCCTTCCTGTAACTGGAATCTTACATCCAGGGAGGGGCTGGGGCTGGTTGTTTGTCTTTTTCAGTGTCAAATATTCCATCCCCAGTACTCAGTTATTTTAGGGGCTTTCCCATCTAATCCTTCCCTGATGGAACTAGCCCTCACTCAATTTTGATAGCAGCATCTATATTCAATCAAGATCATGCAACTTAAAAAAAAATTATCTGAGGAGGAAGAATACACAATTGGTTTACTCAGGTTTTAATGTATATGTTTATATTGCTACATTGCTTATGTTGTTTAGATTTTATGTTTTAATTTTTGTTATGTAAAAGGCTATTTTATTTTAAAAATAAAGAGCAATATAGACACAAAGTAAATTATAATGATATTTGCAGCTATCCTTTATAAGGATGTGTGGCTCCTTCTGAGTAGCAGCAAATCAGAACCAGCTAGAGGACATGTCAAGTTATCTGCAGTGTTGTTGCTGTTTTTTGCAGAAACAGCAGCAGCAGCAGCACCCCCACCAATGTTGGTGGCTCTGTTGTGGCAGACAGCAGGCATTGCAGCACTTTCCCTGCTGTATATTGTTGTTAGGAGTAGGGGTGACTGGGAGACTTGCCAGCAGAAGTGGGTGGTGATGGAGAAGAAAGGAGATAGCAAAAGTGATAATGGTGCTCCTCTGGTAAATGGTAGGGTTTTTGCCACTGTAATATCCCACATCCCCCGGAGTGCTGTAGCCTCACTCCAGACATTATGGGTAATCTGCCACTTGGTACTCACTGGCATACTGGGTAAAGGGTACAAAGCAGAAGCATCAACAGTACTGGTCACTTGGCAGCTGCCTGAGGATGCAGGTCCCAGGATATGCACAGTTGCAATCCCTCCCAGCCATGCAGTTAGCAAGTCAAAAGGGCCTCTGCAGTTGGCCCTGCCAGCATGGTTCCTGTTTACAGAAATAGCATATGACCCCACTATTGAGGAGCAGTCAGTGTGACCTGAGGTTAGAATTACTTGGCTTCATGCTCTGCATCACTCTGAAGATGGTGGACTGGCAAGGATGTTACCCATTGGATCAGCTGTATTGCACTCGATGCAAATTTACTGGGACCCAGGAGTCACCTAGTGGTAAAGAAAGGCTGGTGGTCTGACAACATAGAAGCGAGACAGTGTTACGCAGAGATTCACTACTAGATGGGCCAATGCTGCAGCTCAGTTTAAGGCACTTCCCCTACATATCTTGGTCACAGTTTTGAATTTGGGGGCATTGGTGCCATTTTTTTTTTTTTTTTTTAAAAATGCCACTTGATCTGTAAACGAGGATAAACAAAATGTGCCTATCAAGCCAAGCTTATCAATGGGTGCATGTTTTCAGCCCTGTCTGCAAAAGCATTGCAGTGTCTCCATAACAGTATTAAAGCTGCAGAGGCTGAGTTCTCTGTATTATAGGGGCTCAAAGCACTGGCCTGGGATAAAAGAGCACACTGCTTGCACAACCCCCACCCCTCCACACCAGGCTAAGCTCCACAGTGTCTATCAGAGCGTCTGCCGGGTGCTCCCGGCAGCAGGATTTCCAGTGGAGTGAAATAGTATTTTGAGCCAGCTGTAGTTGGCAGAGTTCCCGGCTTCAGCCAGAGGCTTGTAGTGCAAAAGAGTTCCTAGAGCCAGGACGGGTCTCTGCGTCACATCTGTCCTGAGTTTCAGCCCAGATCTGCTGGTAGTACTGCAGCCAGCAATATGAACCAGGAAGGTTAAGAAATAGTTCATTTCATTACTTCGTTACTTGAAATTACTTCTGATTTTCCCCGGTTATTTACAACATCAGAGGAATAAATGGAAGATAACATCTTGGCAACACTGGGTGTCTATGTAGAGGAGGGCACTAAAAAAAACCACACACATTATGTTGTCCAGTGATGCAGGTTCTCTGGCAGTGATGCTCTCAAATGAGAACTTTAGGGCAGGAGTCCAAGGTCCCCATTCAACAGAAAGAGCAGGAGGGCTCCCAAATTGCAACAAAGCCAGCTTAGCACAATTTGAAGTGAAATAATACACCTCACCAACCAAAAGGGAGTTGGGAATCAATAAAGCCCCTTTAGTGTGGTTTAAATTCCACCAAATTCAAATCTTTACTTGGAAATCTTCCATACTGAAATATGTGTAGATGCTTTAAGACACGACGCAGCTCGACAGCACACATTTCCCTCACAT
>OFHU01000917.1:635000-783878 GCA_900245905.1 Lacerta viridis
TCGCGGTGATTCGAACTGCCAATCTTCCGATCGGTAATCCCTAGGCTCTGTGGTTTAGACCACAGCGCCACCTGCACCCCCTGGTTGGAGGTACCAAATGCCCAATCGTGAACCTGCAGATGCACCCGGACGACAGGTTCTTGCAAAGTTGATGCATTCAGAATATTCAGGTATAGCAGAAGAAGGCAGCAGTACATTCTGAATTTTAAAATGCACTTTAAGATTGAAGGATATAAATTATGCCCTCACCGGGAATGTTAAGAATACATTAACATGAAGCTGGACGAAAGAGCCAACTGTATCTAAAGAGATAATAATTTATACAAAAGTGACTCTGAAATGGCAATATGCTATGTGAGCAAAATGGCTTGCAGTCTTTTATATACTTCTGTGTCTTTTTTAAAACATGTAAATTGGTTGTGGCAACCCTTATCACTTGCCAGCACCAAAAAAAGGGAGAGAAATACACAGGTTTGGGGGTTTCTTTTGCTTGGGTTTGTTTTTGTTAACAAAGTATGCAGAAATATGGGTTCTTTGTTTCTTTTTTGAGATTGTATTGTATGTTTAAGGAAAGGCTTGCAAGAATAAAATAAAATTCATTAATGCAATAAACCATCGCTTTACTATACAAAATGTAGCCACTGTAACTAATGCCTTCGTTTTATTTCCTTCCACTGGAGGAAGGACTTTCATTTTCATTGCTCGTGCAATGTAGCTGCCAGAATAATGCTTGTAGACTTCAATATATAGAATGTAAGATTACGCATTGAAACAAACAAATTGACACAATCTAGTAAATAGCAAAGGGGCAGTTGTTTGGGTATAAGGCTGCATACACGCCATATATGTGAAGCACTCACCCAGAGAACCCCGAGAACTGTACTTTACCCCTCACAGAGCTACAGTTCCCAGCACCCATAACATACTACAGTTCCCAGGATTCTTTGGTAGGATGTGCTTTAAATGAATCACGTGTACACAGGATGGGCGATAGAAGGGATGGCACTGGCATTGCAGGAAGAATGCCGTGCTGGTGAGGTTGGAGGGAAGAAGAGCTATTGGGAATTGTGCAATGGTTCAGGGAAGGGCACCCACAAAATTTTAGCTGGACTTGGTGACCAACTAAAACTCTGTGGTCAATAAGACTGTACTGTCCCTGAAGCACACAAACCACCTCTGAAAGAGGGGAAGGGAACATGGTGAGCAAAAATAGCACCATGGTTCAGGTGTGGATTTGAGGCAGTGAATAAAAGTAGATTTAGAGGGTGTGAATGTGAGCATCCAGGACCCCAGGCAGAAGGGACCAAGTACTGAGGCAGACACTAGTTCTTCATGCACTGAACTACTAGGACAGTTGGCCAGAGGCTGGAATAGCAGGTCTTTCAACACCACAAGCAGAAACTTCAGTATTGACTGTTATGTATTGAAGTTCTCACCCTTGGCCACCAGGGGTGTGTGTATATAGTTCATTCTGTAGCGGTTTTCACTCAGGTCAGCTTATGCAAATGAAGGATTAGAAACTGACACTCAGGGATTGGTTAGCTGCAGAATGTTGTTACTGTTGCGTTGTAGCTGAGTTCTATATAAGCAGGTTGCTGAGCCCTTCAGCTCAGTCCTGTTCCAGCCTGCAAATAAACAAGAGCTGTTTTGAAATCACTGTGTCGTCTGCTGTGTTCACCCACGACTTAACACTGACAGAACCATTTCCCCTAGTACCGGGTTTCTCCGAAAATAAGACACCGTCTTATATTTATTTTTCCTAAAAAAACACCCACTATGGCTTATTTTCAGGTGGTGTCTTATAATTAAGTCGTCTTCTAGTGTTTTGCAACTGGGCTTCACAGGTCATCATAAAGGTTAAAAGCTAAACTGTTAATAATTTGATTTATTACCATTGATATCCCCCTTTTCCTTCAAGGAATCCCAGGGCCAGCTGTACCATTAGGCAGAGTGAGGCAGCAAATAGGCCCTTATATCAAAAGCAGAGGATTTTCTAAATGGTTCTGCCAGCTCTCCATTTCGCCTATGTTAACCTTGGACTTCAGCGAAAGCATTTAAAACAAAAGCAAGCAAACAAACAAAAGACAATACTTCATTCCACACCTCCAGTACCGGTATTAAATCCCTGGCTCGGCGCTCCACGCGGCGCGCACTGCTGGGCATTTTGGCGGGGGTGCAGCAATGGCAGCATCCTGTTCTGGGCACAAACCCGACAGGCCCCTTCCTCTTCCTTGGCGCCCTCCAGAACTGCGCCTACCAGCACCGGTAACATTACGGCTTATTTTCGGGGTATGGCTTATATTTCGTAAACGCTTGAAAATCCCACCATTGCTTATTTTATGGCTACGTCTTATTTTATGAGAAACACGGTACTATAGTCAATTGCTGGTTTTTGTTTTTGTTTTGCTGCTTGCTCTTCACTGTTTATATCTGCTTTTCTTCAGGCACCAAGTGATGTCTCTGGGCCCTTCCAAGGTTAGGGTTACTCCCAACTTAAGAAGAAGAAGAGGGAAGTAGAAGCATGAGTAAATAAGGGAAGAATGTTTTAATTGACCTGTAGTTGAGGCCTGGTTTCAGACCTGGGACTCAGCTATACAGCTACAAATATAATGTTTTAAGTGCATTATACAAATGTGACACAAGATGGTGCTGGTGAGCTAATGGCAGATTCCATATATTTTTAAAAACTTTTTAAAAAAAGCATTTTCACAGCATTAAAAAAAAATATGTGTGTGTGTAGATTCAGCTTTAGCTGTGGTAGGACATGGAAACTCCAGGGCTGTGCCCAAGGCTTTATGAAAAATGTCCAGTTTTGAGGAAGGATTTGAAGGAAGTGAGAGAGGTGGTAGCATATGCAGAGATGTTTCTGGAAGTAGCTGAAGCATTAAAGGCAGAGCTCGTTGATGGAGCAGGAAACATTGGAATGGCAGGTGGGGGTGAAGCTGGAAGAGTGAAGGTCATAGGCAGAGAGGTCAAGGGATTTAAGGGTGGAGAGATGAGAGAGGTACAGTAAGGCCAAGGAGGGCTTTGCCAGTGAAGATAAGGCTGCACCCAAGAGAGAGCTCATACTAAAATGTTCGCAGCTGCCCGTTCTTTTTTCAGTTGCCACAGTCAATGACATGAATTGACCAATGCCAATTTGCAGGGTGGGTGATTTAAAAATGGATGATGAAAGATAAATGAGCTGAACAAATCATTAACAGAAAACAGCACAACGGTAGATTTATAGGTGAAGCACTTAACTTGTGCAGAACAAAAAGAAAGAAAAAGAAATGGTTAGTAGTTCCCAAGTTTTGTACTGTATATGTAGTCGCGATGCAAAAGCTTTTGGTTACACAGTAAGCCCGCAATTTATGCTCATTTAACTTGTGTGCATTCTGCTTTACACATGTGACCCCCCCAAAAAAAAGGATTTAAAAGGGGCAGAAAGGGGGTGGGATTCTGGAAAAAAATGACTTTGGCAATGCCACCCGCTGTTGAACCCCATGGGGTTTGACTAGACATGATTTTAGCTTTAGACGTGATCCCCGAAATGTATCCATTGTTGACATCCACCTGTCTCAAGAGACAATGGAGTACACCTTTGGGGGGTGAAGTCAAACTGCTGCATTAGTAGCACCAAAGTGACCTCTCTGGGACACAAACCTAGGCAGTGTGTGTGGAGGTCCTGGTCTGCTCAGACAACAAGACCCCCCCTCTTGGCCTTGCTGATGTGGTCCAAAGGAAAGCAGAGCAATACGTCTGGCAACAGCTTGGCTGCAGGAGTTGCCCGAAGGAGGCATACAAGGAGCCATCCAACCATCTTAAGGACTCTATCTCTGGAGTAGGGTTTACTCCCTAGCCTTTCCTTCTCCCAGGCATTACTGTACAGAATTAAACTGCACTCTTCTAAAGGCCACTGTCCAGAGCAATGACGGAGCATTTTAAACAAAATCAAAAATTCTTTCCAATTTTTGATTTTGTTTTGACTATGGCAGACCAACACGGCTACCCACCTGTAACTGGAGCATTTTAAGTTCGAGCACGAGGAACTAACGCAACGCTAAGTAATTTCTGGGTTCTAAAAGCTGGAATCACTCTTCCTCCCTTGTCTTTTATTTACACCTGATCATGTGGTGGTTTAGACCTATTTGTAGCCCCCCAGGTGCTGTTGGATTACAACCTTTATCAGCCCCAACCAGCATGGCTTACGGTCAAGGATGATGGGAGGTGTGGTCCAAAACATCTGGTGGGTACCATGTTGGGAAGGCTGATACTGGCATTTGAACTGAGTTATCTGATGGGGTAGCGCTCACGTTTGGTGGCATTGTGCTTCTGAATACCAGGGGAGGAGAGTGCCCTTGTGCTCAGTTCCTGCTTGAGGGACACCCACAGGCATCCAGTTGGCCACTGTGAGAACAGGATGCTAGACTAGATATACGTGACTCCCCCACTTTTTATTTTTCATTTTTAAGCAAGGGATTTTCCTTTCTCTCTGTTTCCCTCTTTGGCAAATACAGCCCATCCTTCTCTTCTGCTTTGCCCTGCCCTGCCCGGTTCATCCATTCCCTTGAATAGGATGAGAATGAGCTTCTGCTAGTCACGCCAACTTTCTGTTAGAATTCTGCTTGCTTTAAGGAATTGCAGCCATTATTCTTTGTGCTGTAGGAATCTTGCGAAGGCAAGCATTGCAAGCACCACCTAATGATGAATGGATTTGGCAGCAGAATGAATGGGCTATTGAAGGAGGGCCTAGAATCTCCGCCCCCTTCAAAGAAAGAGCAGACTAGAGCTGAGCTGAATATTTGTGGGGCGAGCTTTAAGGTTTCCACAGCTCCCTCTTCCAAGTGTTCCCCAGCGTACTCCTTTGGGGCTCATTGAGGACTCAACACTGTTAGTCTGTCCCTTTAGACAGACATGTGAGCCTCCCTTTAGACAGACATGTGACAATTGATGCCGAAGAATTGATGCTTTTGAACTATGGTGCTGGAGGAGACTCTTGAGAGTCCCATGGACTGCAAGAAGATCAAACCTATCCATTCTCAAAGAAATCAGCCCTGAGTGCTCACTAGAAGGACAGATCCTGAAGTTGAGGCTCCAGTACTTTGGCCACCTCATGAGAAGAGAAGACTCCCTAGAAAAGACCCTGATGTTGGGAAAGATGGAGGGCACAAGGAGAAGGGGACGACAGAGGATGAGATGGTTGGACAGTGTTCTCGAAGCTACTAACATGAGTTTGGCCAAACTGCGAGAGGCAGTGAAGGATAGGCGTGCCTGGCGTGCTCTGGTCCATGGGGTCACGAAGAGTCGGACACGACTGAACGACTGAACAACAACAACAACAACGTGAGCCTCCAGCCAGCATGGTCAATGGTCAAGGGTGGCAGGAGTTGAAGACAACAACCAGAGCACTTCTTTGCAGCAAGAAGAACATTGCCTTCTGATGAAGAATCCCTAACTGTACTAACATCTTAGTCATGGTGGGCACATTCTGCATAGGACTGCTGCTACTCAGCTCCATGCTGCATTTATTTGATTAGATTGTTTCCAATGTTCTTGAAAGAGTACATTCTCCTCTGCTACTAATCTTCTTTTAGCAACATTAACAACCTGAAAGCTCTGGTGATATTTGCATCCTCCAGCTCAAAGCATCCCATATGTATATGGATTAGAACAGGGGTCGGCAACCTGTAGCCCATGGGCCACAAGCGGCCCATGGGGGTCGTTTAAACAGTCCACGAGCCACCCCCGAACTGAACTGCCCACTTGGCGAATCTCCGTGTGCTGTGCTGCGCTAAACCGGTGCAGCACGGAGCAGGGACTTGCTTCTGCAGTGCCGAAAATCACTCCTGCGCATGCACAGATGCCAAAAAACACGTCTGCGCAGACGTGATCCAGCCTACAAAGCAATCTCCGCGACAGTGAACCAGCCCAGGCGAGGTAAACCTTGCCAACCCCTGGATTAGACTTTCAAACCTTTTGAACGCCTCCCAGTTTCCCCTCTTTTTATATCAATGGCCAGTCATCTTGCTAAAGCTTTCAAATAAAGTAGCATCTCATTGGAGGGGCCACATTGATGTGCTACAGAATACACTTTGCTCAGAAAGGGCCCCAGATTCAATCCCTACTATCTGCACAGACCTAGACTACAGAGATGAAGAACCTGTAATTCTCTAGCTATTGCTGGACTACAAATCCCATCATCACAAAATCATTGCCATGCTGGCTGGGAATGATGGAAGTGGAGTCCAGCAACCACTGCTTATCCATTCCTGTCATAGGCCACTGGCAGGAGGGCCACGTGTCATGGATGAATTAGCTGAGATTCTTGCATTGCAGGGGCTTGGACTTGATGACCCTCAGAGTCCCTTCCAACTGTACAACCTCTACAATTCTACGATTTGTTGGAAGCCTAACTAAAATAATTTTTTTGCATGGATCGTGTATGCCACAATCAATGAGGGAACCTGTAAGGCTATTTCCGCCCATAGCTGAAGACAATAGCACTCCTTCCAACAGCAAGCACAGGTGGCAAGTGCCGATAGGACTGTGGCCAAAAAATAAGCCACTCAGCACGCTCTCTCGGGAAATCCAAAGGTTTGCAAAGGTACAAGCCAAACAAAGGAGACAAAGGATGGCCCACACAGGTTAGTGAGGACTGGGCATGCTCAGCAGCTATGGAATGTTGACCGTCAGGTGGAAAATGAAAGGAGACTGGAGAAGAGAATGGGAAGGGAAATGGACTGGCAGGCAGAAACCTTGAACAGGAACACTCCTGCCCAGGAGGATACGCTGCAACATTTTGTTACAGGTCCCAGTTGTACATAATACGAATTAAGTTGATCATTTACAGTCCATTTGGTTTACAGGCTTATAGGAGGCAGCACAGGCAAAGAATACAGTACCTCTAGTTACGAACTTAATTCGTTCCGGAGATCCGTTCTTAACCTGAAACTGTTCTTAACTAGAGGCGTGCTTTCGCTAATGGGGCCTCTTGCTGCCGCTGCGCCGCCGGCACACGATTTCCGTTCTCATCCTGGGGCAAAGTTCTCAACTCGAGGTAACTCTTCCAGGTTAGCGGAGTTTGTAACCTGAAGCGTTTGTAACCCGAGGCGTTTGTAACTTGAGGTACCACTGTATCAGTTTCTGGAAGCCACAGGAGAGGAGAATGCTCTTGTTCTCAGGCTCTGCTTGCAGGTTTCCCACAGGCACTTGGTTGACCGCTGTGAGAACAGGATGCTGGACAAATGGGCCACTGGCCTCATCCAGCAGGCTCTCCTTATGTTCTTACTATGGGTCTAATCTGGAGGGGTTGCCAGATGCGCCTAACAGCCACCTGTGTTCACGCATGCTTGAGAGTCACAACAGCCAGCTCTGATTCAGCTCTTTGTGCTTTCCAGGGGGGAACCCTCTGCCGCTCCCCTCCTCCCCTCCCGAAACCTTTCCTTTCAAGCATGTCTCCTTAGAAGGCTATACATGCCTCCCTTTGCAGCTGAAATCAGCTAGTCAAATCTTGTTTGGCAGCTCGCATGCCACCCTCCAAGGCCTCGGGACAATGGTAAATTACTTCAAAATGTTCCACATTTTGTTGGCTATCTATGGTTCCAAACTAAGTACCGTTGCATAACAGATCAGGGGAAAGGACAAAGTATTAGGTTATTTGCACAGAGTATTACCTAGTGAAACTCCCTGAACACCTCTGTGGTGCAGGCTCCTTTTCTTTCTTGGATATCCACCTTTTCCCTAAAAGCCTTTGGCTTAACCCCTTAGTTGTCATCCTCCCCAGATGAAGTCTAATATAAGTACAATCAACTGGATTTGCTCTCCTTGTCCCACTTCTCTCCTTCCGACATGTCCTCCCCATCACATGAATTCTCCCAGGCTTTTAAGGTGGGAAGCTTAACACCCCCAGCATTATCACAGAATTGTAAGTTGGGAGGGACCATGAGGGTCATCTAGACCAACTCGCTGCAATGCAGGAATCCTGCACACAGCTGTCTCTAGATGGGCTTGAACCACAAACCTTCAGCTTAACATCCGGGCACATGGACCCATTGCATCACCTGAGGGTCTGTTCCCTTCCTGACAATACCAGAAACTATCCAGGGAAGCTGAATGGTACAGATGAAAAAGGGGAATATTTATTTAGACAGAGTGTAGCTATAATATGAAATCTGCTCCTGCAAGGTTTGGTGTGAAGGTTTTAAAAGGGGCTCAGACAAATTGATGGAGGATAAGGCTTTCTGTGGTATCACTTTTTGGTCACTTGCAGGATCAGAGGCAGTGGTGGAATATAAATATGGTGGAAGGAGAGAAGTGGGACAAGGATAGCAAATGCAGCTGAATGTACTTTATCTGGGGAGGATGACGACTAAGGGGTTAAGCCAAAGGCTGGCGGCTGGCGCTCTCTCTCTCTCTCTCTCTATATATATATCAAAGAATATACTCTCAGTGTGGCCAGTTGTGCTTGCTAACACAAGACAGCAAGTTAATGAAATGAAAATAATCAAAGAGCAAGGCTGATGAGGGCAGAAATCAATCCTGGGGCCTAGCTTCCAGAAATGTACCTGAGCATGCTCAGAACAGGTGCATAACATCACTACCCACAATGCCATGTAGTCTGCCTAGATTTACCTCATGACAACAGGAGGAAGTGAGAACCTGCACAGCCAGGGCTGGCTGCTGAAGTCCCAGTAATAAAAAGCCTAGCCTCCCCCCCCCCTCTTCTTTTTAAGCCTTGCACATATCATGAAGTCTGCAAGAGACATTGTTGGCATGGCAGGCCAGGTGATGAAGAAGCCCTGTCTCTGTGTAGAGACAGATAACATCTGCCTGGCTGGGCAGCCGCAAAGAAGCTCACTAATCTTCCTCCTCCAGTATCAGGCATTCTTTGCCTTGCCACTGCCCCTCTCTAAATGCCCCTCTGTTTCTGGCACAGGAAGCTTTCTACCAAGTCAAGACCATTGAGCCCACCTGGAGATGCCAGGGATTGAACCTGGGACCTTCTGCATGCAAAGCAGATGCTCTACCACTGAGCTACGGCCCTTCCTCAAGTGGCAGGGCCACTTCCATTGGGAAAGGATGGAAGGAACAAGGCACCAGGTGCCAGGCAAAAGGAAAGGGCCACCGCCATCTTCCCCACCTCCTGTTCCTCTTTCAAACTAAGGGAGTCTTCTGAAGGGCAGTCCAAATGCCTGCTTACATGAAATATGCAATTATTTTTTAGCTCTCCCAATAAAATGTTCATGCCACTCTGGCCTCGTTCTTGGATGGTTACCTTTAATAGCAAGTACAAACGGGCCATCTGTGACTTGCTGGCAGTAAGAGATTATAATGGCCAATAGCCACATGGTACACTTTATGGAACATGGCTTCGAATACGGTAGACGGGGAAATGTTGTGACTCAGAGATCTCTTACTGGCACTTAACAATAAGTGCTCAGAACTACCGGTACCTCTTCCTCATAAGTGAGTGGAAACATAAGCAGCCTCAGGTTTAAAGGGGCCAAGAAACAACATGGTGTGGGTTTTTTTTTTTAAATAACTCTTGATCAGAAAGGCATTTGACATCACAGTTCATGACAGCAGAGGGTTGAGGGGCTCTCATCACAGTGCTGTCTGCTAGGCCTCATGTCAGGGTTGAGCTAGATGAGGAGGAGTGGTGGCAAGCCCCCCCTGGTGAGGCTGCACCCACGGAAGAACCTGGGGAAATGGAGGAGTTCGTACCTGGAGAAGACTGGTGGCGGCACTCCTCGGAAGAGGAAGAGTCAGATGGAGAGGGGGAAAGACCAGAACAGGAGGAGGAGGAAGTCGAGCCAGAATCAGGCCCTTGTGAGGAGAGAAACAGCCCTTCCCCTCCTCCCTTCTCAGCTGTAGAGCGTAGAGCTGAGAGACGCAGGGAACAATTAGAGGCAGCTGCAACTCGTAAGAGACGTGGTTGCAGGCCAGCTACTTAAGAAAGGCTAGCTCCTCCCTTCACTAGCACCTGCAACTGATATGCTGAGTGCGTGGTTGCTCTTGCTCGTTCTGTTCCTGATTCCTGGCTTGTTCCTGACCCTCGGCTTGTTCCTGGCTCCTGGCTTTTCCCTGACTGACTTGGCTGGTTCCTGACTTGGACTGTTCTGACTTCGGCTTCTCCTGACCCCATACTGATATCTGACTTCAGCTGGCTTCTGACCCGGACTGTTTGACCTTGGCTTATCTGACTGACTGCTGCACTTCAGCATGCCAATTTGTTGGCGCCCTAACACCTCATCTGTGGAGATGGGTCATCCCTGCTTGCCCTAGCACCAGCCCTGCAGAGCAGGCCACCAATAACGTGCCCTTTGCTTTGTTGCTACTGTCACAACTCACTCCCAGGCAAGCCCAGCTGAGTGAGTTTCCCTGTTAATGTGGAAGGAGAAAAACTACGGTCGTAATTTCACGATTTCTCAAATTCTTGGGGGAAACATACCAGGTCCGTAACAGGTTACAGTTGTCAAGTGCATTCAGATTGCAGCGCAGACCCACACAGCTAGGAAAATAGGAAGGTGTCTTATCTTTCATCCTGTCCCCACCCCTGCTGGGGTGAGAGGAAATCACAATACTGGTTTGGGGGGTGATTTTCCTATAGGTCCACCTCCCCTTGCAGGAGTCTCTCTCTTCTATACAGCTCTTGAAGGAGCCCTTTTTCTCATCTGGCCACGCTACCTTGTGGGCACTCCCTCCACTGCCTTTGCTACCTCCTTTCCCAGGCTGTGGCCGTGAGCAACTTCAGGTCCCTGTGGATAATTTCCCCTTGCCGTGGACTGACGCTACTAGTTCTAGAATCCCAGGCAGGAGACAGAGGCTCTGGGTGTAATATCCACTGGGAAGAAGCCCTTCAAAGCCCTCTGCCTGAATGCTGGCAACACCCCTAGACACCAAGCCCCGAGTGGCCAAAGTGATGCTAAGGGAAAATTCTGCCTGCAGGAGGGAAGAGGGTTTCGTTTTGTTTTCTCTTTTGGCCGGAGTCTGAAGTCACCCAATCTTGGGAAGATGCTGCGTGCCATTAATCTGATCCTGTCTTGAGTATCCTGTCTTTCAGGGCAGTAATTAAGTTGTACATCTTGGCTTGTGAAGCTATCAGCGAAGCAGCCACACTAGCCAAGTTAGAAGTACGTTTACCTTTCATTGTTCTCTTTTCTAAATCGCCTGCTTTTGTTGATGCCTTTGGCCCTCTGCATTTTAGCATTTTGGTTAAACGCTCTAGATTGAAGTAATACCGCAAGCTCAGTAATAACCACATGCCCAGACTCTCATGTGACGCCATTGGTACGGAGAGGAATGCCTACCAGAGCAGTTGGGGGAGGGTGTCGCACACCCGCCCCCAAAACAGGGGTGGAGAAACCTGTGCCACTCCAGAGTAGGAAGGCAGTTCTAGGTAGGGTTGGTAGAGATCCCTGTCTGAAGCCCTGACAGTCAGTATCGGCAGTGCAGAGCTACATGGAACAATGGTCTGACTCAGGATAAGGCCACCTCCTATGTTCCCCTTGTACCTCTCTCAGCAGAAGTCCTCCAACAGGGTAGATAAGGCCAGTAAACTGGGCCAGTGTGGAGTAATGGTTAGAGTGCTGACCTGGGAGAACAAGGTTCGGATTGTGGGAATGGTGCTTCCAAAATACTATGCAAAGGGTTAATGCTGTAGTATAGAAGCCTGTGATGTCATATGCCTGGGGCTGGTTCCCCCCCCCCCCTTCCAGTTAGTTCAGTTATCGACTGTTCAGCCGCTCTGTAAATATTAGTGAGTCTCAGATACAAAACCCTGTAAATATGTTTCAGTAATATATTGAGAGCTGGACCATAAAGAAGGCTGATAGCCGAAGAATTGATGCTTTTGAATTATGGTGCTGGAGGAGACTCTTGAGAGTCCCATGGACTGCAAGAAGATCAAACCTATCCATTCTCAAGGAAATCGGCCCTGAGTGCTCACTAGAAGGACAGATCCTGAAGTTGAGGCTCCAGTACTTTGGCCACCTCATGAGAAGAGAAGACTCCCTAGAAAAGACCCTGATGTTGGGAAAGATGGAGGGCACAAGGAGAAGGGGACGACAGAGGATGAGATGGTTGGACAGTGTTCTCGAAGCTACTAACATGAGTTTGGCCAAACTGCGAGAGGCAGTGAAGGATAGGCGTGCCTGGCGTGCTCTGGTCCATGGGGTCACGAAGAGTCGGACACGACTGAACGACTGAACAACAACAACATAAGTATTACCTGCCTGTCTTGTACAATCTGACAAGAACGCCAAGTAAAAGTCATGCGTTATTTTTAAAGTTTAAAACAAAAGTGTGTTGCATAGTGTGTTTTGTTTTCATAGGACGGGAAAAGAAGGACCCAGAGCAACTTCTGCACAACTCTGTAAATTATCGTTGCCACACAGATCCCGCCCAGGCCCTGAAGCTCACCTTGGGTCAGTCCTTGCCTCACACAGGATCCAATGGAGGCAGGAGAACCACCTTGAGCTCCTTGAGGGGAAAGGTGGTACATAAACATAAGAAATTAATTAATGGGTTGATTAATAAGGCTGCTTCAGTACTGAAATAACTGCGCTAGGACACTAATGAAAACAAAACTCTGTCATGGAAGGTCAAATTCAAACGAATGCTGGGCGAAATCCAGAACAGGACTTGCTTAATTTTTGTCAGAGGGAGGAGAGGTTTACAGCCCCCCGCCCCCCACCCCCCGGCTTGGTATGAACTCAGAGCCTGACTTGAAGCTACAGTTCTAGGGGAAAATGAAGTGGGAAAACTACCTTTCTTTTTCTTGGAAATATCTGTGGCATACCATTGATTTCCGTTCTCTAGACCTGAAGGTTTCGGTGGGTTTTGTAAAAGTGTTTTTAATAGGCAATGTTAGGAGCAATTTGAAATGAAAGCTTTAAAAAAAACCTCTCAGGGGTATTAACTATTCTCAGAGCAATCAATTCTCACCAGGAAAAGAAAGAAAGCTATACAATCTTTTCCATTTCTTTTTCTTTTTTTAACTGAAGTAAATGCACAGAAATTCCTCAGAGCTACATATTCTCTGCATCATTTTGAAATTTTAAAAGGCAGCAGGAGATCAGCGTACATGAAGGGCACAATAATAATGATATTTTTTTTCCTGAAATTCTCTATAAGTCGTGACAGCTAAACAGTCAAGTAATGGCCACAGTTTTGGCATGGGGAGAAGAAAGTGTGTTTGTGCACACCTTGGGAGCTCAGAAGAGGGAGTGGGAATAGGGGCTGGAACAGGGGTGTCTGTGAACACCCACACATACCAATTGACAAAAAAGACTGCTATAGTAGTCAAGCATGATTCATGAAGGCCACATTCATGCCATACATTTAAAACACTATGATACCATCTTAAACAGTCATGGCTCCCCCCAAAGAATTCTGGGAGCTGTAGGCTGTTAAAGGTGGCAAAAGCTGTTAGGGTACCCCTGTTCCCCTACAAGAGCAGCTATTCCTGATCTGGTTTACCAATCTATTCCTCTTCCCAGGGAATTCTGGAAACTGAAGCTCTGTATGCTATTCTAGGATGCATCAACAGAAGTATAGTGCCCAGATTAAGGTAGTAATAGTACCAGTCTATTCTGCTGTGGTCAGAGCTCCCCTGAAGTACTGGGTCCAGTTCTGGGCGCCAAAATTTAAGAAGAATGTTGACACGGTGAAACATGAGCAGAGGAGGGCGACCAAGATGATCAAGGGTCTGGAAACCAAGCCTCATGAGGGATGGTTGAGGGAGTTGGATTTGTTTAGCCTGGAAAAGAGAGGACTGAGAAGGAGATGCGATAGCCATCTTTTAAAATGGGTTTTCTCTTCGTTTTTATAGAGACGCATTCAATCACATTAACTTCTATCTGCAATCTGAATGAATCATAGAATCATAGAGTTGGAAGAGACCACAAGGGCCATCCAGTCCAACCCCCTGCCAAGCAGGAAACACCATCAAAGCATTCCTGACAGATGGCTGTCAAGCCTCCGCTTAAAGACCTCCAAAGAAGGAGACTCCACCACACTCCTTGGCAGCAAATTCCACTGTCGAACAGCTCTTACTGTCAGGAAGTTCTTCCTAATGTTTAGGTGGAATCTTCTTTCTTGTAGTTTGAATCCATTGCCCCGTGTCCGCTTCTCTGGAGCAGCAGAAAACAACCTTTCACCCTCCTCTATATGACATCCTTTGATATATTTGAACATGGCTATCATATCACCCCTTAACCTTCTCTTCTCCAGGCTAAACATACCCAGCTCCCTAAGTCGTTCCTCATAAGGCATCGTTTCCAGGCCTTTGACCATTTTGGTTGCCCTCCTCTGGACACGTGAGACTTATAATCTCCTCAGTGAACCAGTGATGGCTGGTGCCTATTGAGACTGGTAGACAAGGAGGCCAACTGCAGGTCGTGCCAGACCCAATGACAGGTGGAGCCAACCGGTTCTACTTTGTCCCCATCCTCTTCCTCCCTGCTGAGGTCTACAAGGACAACACGGAGACTAAGGTGGGGGAAGCTAACTGGTTATCAGATAGGCAGATGAGGGGCTGGATAAGGGCAGACCGAGGTTTATCGAATGTTATTTATCATTTTAAATATATATACTGCCAACTCAGGTCACACCCACACCATACACTTGTCCTTCCAGAAGAAGCAGTTCTTGGCTCTTCATAACATTCTTATATGGAATCAGAAGAAAACTGTGTAATTCATGGGCTTGCCCCTGAAATGTGGGAGGGCCATGACCCCATGATTTGCAAAGCGCAACAGACGTACTCTTTCTTTTTTTAAAAAAAAAAAAACCCCACATGATAAAACAAGAACTTTATGCATGGCATAATGTGGGCAGCGACCCCAACGGAACTTACACAGACACTTTTATTCTTTGGAACCAGTCAAACGAAAGGGGCATAATTAAACATGTACCACACAGTTTTGCCTTACACGTAGATGCTGAGCTCCCCAGGTAGCTTATTAAATGGACTGTAAGATTCCTCAGCATTTTTGGAGCCTCAGAGAATGAAAGAAAAGGCCAGAGGGGAGGCTTCTGGATCTTGTTCTGTGTGCCTCGACCCCACTTTCTCCTCCCTCCGCAGGTTATTGTTCCTGGAGCTTTCCGTCTTCCGATATTGCTGTCCCTTTCTTCTGCGTTCAGAGTCTGTGGTTTACACATAGGACAGAAGTGAAGGCATACTGAATATTTGAAATGGCGTCCCGTTGGTTCTACTAGGCTGTTCTCCGCACCTCCTAGAGAGGTTGGGGGGGGGAATGGAGAAGTGCAGGACTCCCTGGTGCCCTACTTTTTGGAGGCCAGTCCTCTGTTGGAAGGCACCATCTGATTGAAGAACTGCCAAGTTTAAAGCTAAAGAACCATAGCGAGGGAGAGCAGGAGGGGACTAGGAGTTCCTCATCACCTGGACAGCAGACCAAGAAGGTACATGGGTCACCTGGCCACTTGTCTCACTGTGGTGAAATGGATTATATTTCTGTTTCAATTCTAGTAAGTATTTCTACATTTACACTTACAATTATTAATATATTGCCCTATACCCAGGGGTCTCAGGGTGGCTCACAGAATAAAATCAAAATATGAAACCACAAAATACATAATCAAAATAAAAACAACAATAACTCAATAACCCCCCCCCAAAAAACCCACATTTTAAAAGGGCATAGGATGTAAATCGGATCAACCAAAGGCCTGATTAAAAAGGAATGTTTTTGCCTGGCACCTAAAGGTGTATAATGAAGGCGCGAGATGAACTTCCCTGGGGAGAGCATTCCACAGAAGCATGTGTATGCTTCAAGCAAATATTCACCTTTCTTTGTCCTTTTTTGAGGGAAAGGAGATAATTGTCTAAGTGAGTATCAGATCTGCTTCATGGGCTGACACTTTGTACACAGTTGTTTGGCTGCCTATGACCTCCCTCTAGCAGTGGTATGGGGTCAGTGGACTAAGGGGAGTAGGGTAGCCCCCTAAATGTTCCCCTGGTACATCCTTCCGGGAAGCTTCTGCCCGGCAGAAGGAGGAGGCATGATGCTCACGCGAATGACACCACCCTTGCAAGCTGGCACCTCCAGCCCTAACTGTTCTCCTACGAAAAAAATCACTGCATGTCACCGACCGTTGCAATGTCGAACAGCTCTTGCTGTCAGAAAGTTCTTCCTGGTGTTTATTCAGAACCTCCTTCCTTGTAACTTGAAGCCGTTGGTTTGAGTCCAACCCTCCAAAGCAGAGTGGCTAGGGAAACCCAGCCAGATGGGCAGGATATTAACAACAACAACAACAACAACAACAAGCTTGCTCCACCTTTTGTTAGGTAAACTGTAGGCGATGTGTTTCCATGAGAGTCAGTTGTTAAGACAAACTTACTTAAATCTTCTGAATGGCCAATGAATTTCAGACCGATCTACAGTAGTTGTGTGTGTCAGTTAGGGCTGCCATACCATATGCCTGGGTTTTCCTGGACACATCCAGGAATCGGGCAGCAAAATGGTGTCCGGGGGGGAGGGGGCTATTTTCACTGAATCGGCAAAATGTCTGGGGAAAATGGGAAAAGCTCAACAATTTTGTCCTGATTTTCACTTTGAAGAATATGGCAACCCTAAGTAAAACAATAGATTACAGTATTTGAGTGGATCACAGATGATGATGATGATGATGATGATGATGATGATGATGAATAGATTGATTCTAGATTCTGTGACCCACAAGGGTGGGTATGGTTACTTGATGCACACTTGAAAACCCTGCTCTTGATTACGTTATCCATTCCTTTTCTTATCTGCACATGCCCAGGTGAAGGAAGAATGAAGTGGTAATTATGATCTCGGTATGTGCCCATCCACTAATGTCATTAGGCAGGTGTGCAGATACCCCTCCTCCATTGTTGAGACTACCTACGTATGTTTTCAGATGGTCACACTGCAGGGTAACACAGAATCAATTTACAACAAGCTTTGGTTTCCAGATGAAACCAGTTTCTCAAGCAGCCCCCCCCCAAAAAAAACATGCAATAAATCTAGCCTGTGGACTACATAGGAGAAAGAAGTACTCAGACTCCATTGATTGTAGAATAACATGTGTGTTCACAGCCTTAGTTTTAAGCAGAGTTACTGAATTACACACCAGCCAAAGATCTGGGGTCAGTAGACTTCCTGCTGCAGTTGATGTCATCTCTGAATCTGATTCTTTCACTGGCTTACGGACAACTCCAGCCAATATGAATTAGCATGCTTGTGAATGAGCTGTTCCTCATGTTTCTCATCATGAGTCAGTGCGGCCCAGGTTCTAACAGATGGCTCTGAGAGCGGTGGGATCCTTTGCAAGCCTACAGGCAATCTGAGCAGTCGTATAAAGATTTATTTAACAAGCACTTAACCACCTTGGAAATGTTTGCTAAATGAACTTCCACATGGGCGATTACATATAGGAGTCCACGAGTCATATTTCGGATGCGCTGAGATTTTAAAATGAGTTCCTACACATCCGGCCACCTCAACATTTAACATATGGAAAATAAAATAAAAAGAAGCAAGCACATTAAAAATATATATTTAAAAAGTAACAGAATATCAGGCTACAGGGACAAAAGGCTGACTTTCAGCCTGCTGTTACCAGCATATTAGCAGTTGTAAAGGTGCGTGGGGATCAACTTGATATTTCAGAAGTTTGGTCAATGAGCTGGTATTGACTTTAGGAGAATGGAAGGAACATTGTCCCCTGGTTGGTAGTGGCCAAACCTGTCTACACTTGGGGCCAAATTAATGGTCTCAGTGTAACACGCAGGAACAAAAATGCTATTTTATGGCCTCGCAAATTAAGGACATGACCTTTTCTCAAGTCTTTTGTTTAGCAAGTGGCTAAAAGATGGTTATGCAGGGGGCATTAACAGCTACAAGAGAAGTTTTCCATCTGTGGTCTGTAGACCACTGGTGGTCTGCAACTCTATTCAGGTGGTCCATGGAAAAGCTAAACACCAGGAAGAACTTTCTGATGGTAACAACTCTTCAACAGTGGAATGGACTCCCTCGGGAGGTGGTGGACTCTCCTTGCTTAGAGGTTTTTAAGCAGAGGTTGGATGGTCATCTGTTATGGATGCTTTAATTGAGATTCCTGCATTGCAGAGGGTTGGACTAGATGACCCTCAGGGCCCCTTCCAACTCAACTATGCTATGATTCTTGTGTTGTTTATTTTGATAGCCATCTATTGCTGAGTAACAGAATGTTTCTCTATGATTAATAATGCTGCAGTTCTCTGTCTCCCTCCCTTTCTCACTTTGCTGTCTCAAAATGGTATTAGAAAAATGGCATAGAGGAGCCAAAAAAGTGACAGATACGTTTGGTTGCCTGTGAACCACCTGTGAACTGTTTGTCCGCACAGACCCACATCAACTGCAATTTTTGGGTCGCTCCCTTCATCACTACATTAATCGCGTACCACTATTAATGAGATCCCATGGTACCTGTTGGGTGCATGCTATTAGCTGATTAATATGCACTGGCTGGCATCAAATCCTGAAAAGTCAATTGAATATCATTTTCTTTGCCAGCTTCTTCATGCCCAAAGCCTGGCAGAAAGCCACTAAATTAGAGAGAGACTTAATTGATCTTCATTGAAATTCTTGGCTTAGAGAAATCTGGATGTCATGTTATGTTACTGCCGAGTTGAAAAGGCTCCTTTTCAAAATGGCTAAGGTACAACTTGTTCATCATTCACAACAAGCAAATTTTCAGATTAAATATTTTTTATATACTTTTCCAGATGCTCCCTCTACCCTTATTCATTTATTTGCTTGTTTTATTTTGCATTGTAAACATGCAATTATTCCAGTTCTCTTAAGAGCGGATCCAGACTTTTTTCATTTTTGCAAAATAAAAATACCAAAGTGGTTCCTATGATAGTAAGAAATATGCAGTAGTGGTTCCTGCTAGTAATGCTCAGTTAGTCATGCCCATTGACTTCTGTTGGTCTACTCTGAGTAGAGCTAGCATTGAGCACCACCCATTCAATGCCATTTGCATTTAAAGGCAAATTTCCCTATTTTGCACTTTCTGAAATGATATGCAGAACGAAACAGCCGTTCTTCGAAATTTGCTCTTCTCTGAATTTTGCAGCACAGTTCTCCAGCCAAGTAATACATACCAAAATGCATGTGCTAGGGCAAATTATGGATACAAACGAATGTTTGCCCCACATACCAATGGAATGCAGCTCCTAAAAGATTCCCCAGGAAGGAAGAATGCATGTGTGTGTGTGTGTGTGTACGTCGTTCAGTCATGTCCGACTCTTCGTGACCCATGGACCAGAGCACGCCAGGCATGCCTATTTTTCACAGCCCTGTTGAAGAATAGATTCATGAGCAAGACCAAGACATGAACAGCACCACTCTGTCGCACATACCTGTACTGGGTAGTCCTGTCTCCCAAACTCCACATTACACAAAGTGAACATCTGCAGGGAGAGAGCCTTCCTCCTTCATAAGGGAAAATGATTTGGGGAGAGGGCAAAGCGGGGGAGGCGGCAAGGCAGATTTGTTCTGGTTTCCTTTACAAAAGAGTAGGTATTTTCTTCTTTTTCTTTTTGCAGAAAGGAACATCAAGCAGATATCAGTTAATGTTTTGTACTGCTGCCTCTAACAATGAGCAATATGAAGAATTTCCCTGGTTTCCTATAGTTTTGTGTGGGATGTGTGTGTGTGTGGTTTTGTATCTCAGCATGGATTGGCATTATGATTTTTGCTCTCTTGGTGTGGTCCTACGAGTTCTCTCTCATCCATTTTTTAGATGCATATGTCAGCCCAATTTGTTCATAAATGTGATACACACACACAGAGAGAGAGAGAGAGAGACGTTCAGAACATTTAGACGGTTCAAATTAAATTAAGCCTATTGTAATGAATTTAGCTTGATGTTCACTAATCATATGTATAGCCAAGACAACAGGCCCATTCTTGCCTGCGCTATCTATAGTTCCCACCCACTGCGTGACAGATTAAAGACAAGCAGTAATCTAATACTGCATATCTGAGCAAACAACAACAGAAACAGAAGCGGCAGGTTTGTTTGGTTATTGTTTTTTAAAAAAAATATATATAAAAATGATAGTTTGATGCCAAGATGTATATTGCATGCATATACATGATAGGAGACCTGAATGGGGTTGAAGCCAGAAAGATTTAGGATTGTATCCAACTAACAGTGTAATCCTAAACACGTCTGCTCAGAAGTTAGTCCTACTGAATTATTTGGGGCTTACTCTCAGTAGTAGTAGTAGTAGTAATTTTATTATTTATACCCCATCCACCTGGCTGGGTTTCCCCAGCCACTCTGGGCGGCTCCCAACAGAATATTAAAAACATGATAAAAATCATGCATATACATGATAGGAGACCTGAATGGGGTTGAAGCCAGAAAGATTTAGGATTGTATCCAACTAACAGTGTAATCCTAAACACGTCTGCTCAGAAGTTAGTCCTACTGAATTATTTGGGGCTTACTCTCAGTAGTAGTAGTAGTAGTAATTTTATTATTTATACCCCATCCACCTGGCTGGGTTTCCCCAGCCACTCTGGGCGGCTCCCAACAGAATATTAAAAACATGATAAAACATCAGTCATTAAAAACTTCCCTAAACAGGGCTGCCTTCAGATGTCTTCTAAATGTCAGATAGTTGTTTATTTCTTTGACATCTGATGGGAGGGCGTTCCACAGGGCGGGTGCCACTACCAAGAAGGCCCTCTGCCTGGTTCCCTGTAACTTTGCTTCTTGCAGGGAGGGAACCGCCAGAAGGCCCTCGGTGCTGGACCTCAGTGTCCGGGCTGCACGATGGGGGTGGAGATGCTCCTTCAGGTATACTGGGCTGAGGCCATTTAGTTAAGGGGGTTATGAGTTGTAGCCTTTACCCAACTTGGAGCAGACCTGTTGACCAGCTGCAGAGTGTGTTCCCATGGTTCCTGAGCCAGGCGCATGCACCCACACCAGGAGCCAGAGCGCGGAGGGCAGGATGAGAAGGTTGCATAGCTGTTGTAAAGGCCTGAGTGGCTTTCTGTGGAGTCTTTACATGGCGGGGTGTGAAGGGTGAATGGAGCTGTATGCTCCAGGTTGGGCACCATCCAGGTTAGATGGCTCAGTCGGTAGAGCATGAGACTCTTAATCTCAGGTTTGTGGGTTCAAACCCCACATTGGGTGGAAGATTCCTGCATTGCAGGGGTCTGGACTACTAGATGAGCCTTGTGGCTTGTCCCAACTCTACAATTCTATGAATAGCAACATAGTGTAGATATACCACACTGGCTCTTTTGGTAATTGTTAATTAGGTTTGCAAGTGCAAAAGGCTAATGCTCCTGCCATAGCTTGCATATAATGATTTTCGCTTGGCCTTGTTTTCAGCCTATTGCCAAGCTCAGTAGCTCTGCTGAACGCACCGAAACATTATGCATTCCTCTCCATGTCAGCCATCATCTTGGCAAGCGTCAGCCTTGAAAAATGCCTATGCTAAAGAGTTTGCTTACTTGCAGCTTGGGTCTTTGCTTAGTTGTGCCTGAAATTAAATGCACAGAAATCTGCAGGCAGACAAAAAAACAACAACAAGAAAAGAAATACAATATCGGGCTGCACACAACCTCAAATTATTCAGATTTGTTATTTGATGAATAAGGTGTCAGTCTAAACTGAAGGGAAAATGTATTGAATTTTTTTCTTCATTTCGTTATGTTATAAAGCCATGTCCATATGCCATTTATCAGTTGTCTGATAGCTTTGGGCCACGGCATACTTTCCCCCAGAACAGTATGTCTCTAAGTCTCTCGGCAGTTTGTTTTTCTGTTGGGTGTTTTATTATTATTAATAATAATCACCAAAGTCTGTGCGCAGCAGTCTGAGATGCATTCTTGCCGCCTGTCTGCCCCCTGCCCACCAACCCACCCACACTTGGGAAACTCCGGCCCCATCAATTGAGGAAGAGTCAAAAAGGCTGGGCTGGCTTTCAGGACTTAGGAAAGTGTTCTCAAACTCCTGACAGCTGAAATTCGATTGATAGCTCTATGGCCAGAGTGCAGTTATTGAGAATCAGAAGGGGGAGGAAGGAGCATGCTCAGGGGGGAACCACCGAGGTTTGCGAACGTAGGGGGGAAATACTTTCAGGAAAACATCTAAGCTGGTGGGAATGCCAAAAACAGCCATATGAGGGTTGAGTATGGTCAGAGGCCACAGATTGCTGGGCATCTGCTGCTGTGGAGCAGGGCAGAATGGAGTATCCTGGAATAGGGCGTGGCTGCCTGGAACATGCAGTAGTGGCCAGTGGGGAGGTATGGGTGGGGCAACTGTTGCTCTCTTGGCATTCCAACACACCAGGATGCTGGTACTTACCAAGAGGAAAAGGAGAGGGGCAAGGCCTCTCCTTCTCGGTTAACGGCAGTGACCCACAGTGTTGGGAAGCCAGGAGAGCAAGAGGGCCCCACCGGCACTGCCTCACTTTGCTGTCTATAGAGGAATACCGCATGCTGCTGCATTTTGTTGCAGGTTGCCGTTATTTATTTCGTATCACAATATTTTATATACCATTTGATTGTAAGAAAACCTTCCGAAAAGGAACAAAACAATAAAATTACCAGGAAAAAGCAACTATTTAAAACATTTAAAAAACAATTAAGATCAACAATAAGCTAAAAAACATTTAAACACATGCCAACAATCATCAAAGTGGTATTTTCTTTATCAGTCAAAAACTGTCATAACAACTTTAAGTAGGAGCATTTCCAGTGCTTCCCCCCACCCTAAAAAAATTGTTTAGGGGTACTCTCATTTTCCTACTCATATTGAAATGCTGCCTCTCAATGAGGCTGAAATATACTCGGAGACCAGAGGCCAAACTTAGATTCACAAAATGTTTAGGGGTATGCGTACCCCTGCATACCCCCAGAAAAAAAGCACTGAGTATTTCTAAACCACCAACTCACTCATATTAATTGATGGGTAGATTAGGGCTGCCATATTTCAAACAGTGAGAAAAAGTTGCTGAGCTTTTTTTATGTTTTGCCCAAAGTTGTCGTTATTTTAAGGAGGAAAATCAGGAAAATCTGTGCACTGCCAACATGGACTGCCATACGTCCGGATTCCCCATAGATAGATAGACAGATAGATAGATATAGATATAGATATATCTAATATAAATATTAAAACATCACAGATGGAACTGTGGCCTAAACCACTGAGCCTCTTGGTCAGTTAGAATTTGTGTGAAGGGGTGAGCTCCTGTTGCTCTGTCCCAGCTTCTGCCAACCTAGCAGTTCGAAAGCATGTCAGTGCAAGTAGATAAATAGGTACTGCTGTGGTGGGAAGGTAAATGGCATTTCTGTGTGCTCTGGCACTTGTCACGGAGTCCCGTTGTGCCAGAAGCAGTTTAGTCATGCTGGCCACTGTTAAGTTGTGGGTGGACACAGCAGACGACACAGTGATTTCCAAACAGCTCTTGTTTATTCTCAGGCTGGAACAGAAGTGAGCTGAAGGCCTCAGCAGCCTGCTTATATAGAACTCAGCTACAAAGCAACAGTAACAACTTTCTGTAGTTACCCAATCCCTGAACGTCACTTTACAATCCCTCATTTGCATATGCGGACCTGAGTGAAAACTGCAGCAGAATGAACTATATACACACACCCCTAGTGGCCTAGGGTGAGAACTTCAATACATAACAGCCACGACCCAAAAGCTGTCTGTGGACAAATGCTGGCTCCCTCAGCCTGAAAAACGAGGTGAGTGCCACACCTCATAGTCGCCTTTAACTGAACTTAACCGTCCAGCAGTCAAAAACATCATAAAATCATAAAGCTCTAAAATGCAGAACAAATGACCAATGTCAAATCAAATTAATGTTCTAAAAATGACTGGTGAAAGAGATATTTATTCACTGGAGATGAATGGACTCTGTCCCCATGGCCCAAATTTCATCCAAGATTACTTGGGGGCAAGAATCACGTGTAAACATCAGTAGATGTTGACTCTGGCAATTCCCAGAAGTCTCAAAGTGTGCTGATTGTAGGAGTCACTACAGTTGCATCTATCTACCAGGGCATGTAAGCACATCTGGTTCACCCTAATACTTTCTTTCTCCATGTGCTCCAAGTTATAACTGATAACAGCTCTGCAAAGTACTAAACTCCAGAAAGCTCTATGAAGGAGAGGCCCCAGTTAGACAATAAAATGAAATCCAAATGAACTTGATTAAACAAGGAAATACACTAACTCAAACAAGTCAATTAGGAACGCAGTGGAGACCAAATTGGGACCACCAAGTGTAACAGATGCTACTAAAACAAATATGACTATATTCTGATTTCCTTTCACTTTAATCTCTTTGGACACCACAGAGTAATTCTACAGTTTTCCTGTTCCTGCCATGGAATCTCATTTCTTCTTTATCGGTCCTAGCCACTGCAGCTGACCAACCTCAGACTCATTGGCTTTCATTAATTTCTAATTTTTTTATTATTTTTATTATTATTATTATTATTATTATTATTATTATTATTATTAATTTATTTATACCCTGCCCATCTGGCTGGGCTTCCCTAGCCACTCTGGAATACCTGGTATGAAGGAAGTACATTCATAACGTACATAAATGTGATAATGTACATATATGTGGAAATCAGCCCAGATACCTTACTTTTCTGGATTATACAGCCTATGGAAGTTTTTCTGAACTATTTTTAGAGACATGATCAGCTGCAGGTGGGAGGGGAGAGGACTTCTTGCCTCACATACAGAGCACTTTAGAATTCCTTTATTATTTTGATAGGTACAGGATTGAGCTTGCATTATTGCTGTAAGGTAGCCAAGGGGGAAGTGCAAGCTGGATTTCGAAGGGGCAGAGGAACCAGAGACCAAATTGCAAACATGCGCTGGATTATGGAGAAAGCTAGAGAGTTCCAGAAAAACATCTACTTCTGCTTCATTGACTACGCAAAAGCATTTGACTGTGTCGACCACAGCAAACTATGGCAAGTTCTTAAAGAAATGGGAGTGCCGGATCACCTCATTTGTCTCCTGAGAAATCTCTATGTGGGACAAGAAGCTACAGTTAGAACTGGATATGGAACAACTGATTGGTTCAAAATTGGGAAAGGAGTACGACAAGGCTGTATATTGTCTCCCTGCTTATTTAACTTATATGCAGAATTCATCATGCAAAAGGCTGGACTGGATGAATCCAAGATTGCTGGAAGAAATATCAACAACCTCAGATATGCTGATGACACAACCTTGATGGCAGAAAGTGAGGAGGAATTAAAGAACCTTTTAATGAGGGTGAAAGAGGAGAGCGCAAAATATGGTCTGAAGCTCAACATCAAAAAAACTAAGATCATGGCCACTGGTCCCATCACCTCCTGGCAAATAGAAGGGGAAGAAATGGAGGCAGTGAGAGATTTTACTTTCTTGTGCTCCATGATCACTGCAGATGGAGACAGCAGTCATGAAACTACCACATTTTTCGCTCCATAAGACGCACCTGAACGTAAGACGCACCTAGTTTTTAGAGGAGAAAAGGGGGAAAGCCCTGTTTTTTTTGAGGATCAGCTCAAAGTGGTGCAGCTTTTTTGCAAAGGGAAAAGCCCTGTTTTTTTGAGGATCAGCTCAAAGTGGTGCAGCTTTTTTTGCAAAGGGAAAAGCCCTGTTTTTTGAGGATCAGCTCAAAGTGGTGCAGCTTTTTTTGCAAAGGGAAAAGCCCTTTTTTTGAGGATCAGCTCAAAGTGGTGCAGCTTTTTTTGCAAAGGGAAAAGCCCTGTTTTTTGAGGATCAGCTCAAAGTGGTGCAGCTTTTTTTGCAAAGGGAAAAGCCCTGTTTTTTGAGGATCAGCTCAAAGTGGTGCAGCTTTTTTTGCAAAGGGAAAAGCCCTGTTTTTTTGAGGATCAGCTCAAAGTGGTGCAGCTTTTTTTGCAAAGGGAAAAGCCCTGTTTTTTGAGGATCAGCTCAAAGTGGTGCAGCTTTTTTGCAAAGGGAAAAGCCCTGTTTTTTTGAGGATCAGCTCAAAGTGGTGCAGCTTTTTTGCAAAGGGAAAAGCCCTGTTTTTTGAGGATCAGCTCAAAGTGGTGCAGCTTTTTTTGCAAAGGGAAAAGCCCTGTTTTTTGAGGATCAGCTGAAAGTGGTGCAGCTTCTTTTTCAAAGAGGAAAAGCCCCGTTTTTATGGGGTTCAACTCACAGTTCTGCAGCTTCTAGTCCTACAGCCATTTCTACAGTTTCCAGACAGATAATCTAATCAGCCAGTCACATGTCACTGGGGAAACAAACAGCCTCCCTCTGCATTCAACAATGGAGGCCTGGGCAAGGGGGCGGGGCTGGAAAGGGAGCCTTATCTCTCTCCCGATCACTTGCTGAACAGCTGTTCAGCGGCTTCCTTTCAACACCCCCTTCTCTCTTTGTAAAAAAAAGAGCACGATCTGCTTTTGGCCCCTAGGCAATTCGGCTCCAGGGACCATGCATTCGCTCCATAAGACGCACAGACATTTCCCCTTACTTTTTAGGAGGAAAAAAGTGCATCTTATGGAGCGAAAAATATGGTAAAAGATGCCTGCTTCTTGGGAGGAAAGCAATGACAAACCTAGACAGCATCTTAAAAAGCAGAGACATCACCTTGCCAACAAAGGTCCGTATAGTTAAAGCTATGGTTTTCCCAGTAGTAATGTATGGAAGTGAGAGCTGGACCATAAAGAAGACTGATTGCCGAAGAATTGATGCTTTTGAATTATGGTGCTGGAGGAGACTCTTGAGAGTCCCATGGACTGCAAAAAGATCAAACTTATCCATCCTTAAAGAAATCAGCCCTGAGTGCTCACTGGAAGGACAGATCCTGAAGTTGAGGCTCCAGTACTTTGGCCACCTCATGAGAAGAGAAGACTCCCTAGAAAAGACCCTGATGTTGGGAAAGATGGAGGGCACAAGGAGAAGGGGACGACAGAGGATGAGATGGTTGGACAGTGTTCTTCGAAGCGACTAGCATGAGTTTGGCCAAACTGCGGGAGGCAGTGAAAGATAGGCGTGCCTGGCGTGCTCTGGTCCATGGGGTCACGAAGAGTCGGACACGACTGAATGACTGAACAACAACAACAAGCCAAGGAGGATTTATGTGTTTTTATTTCTGCAGCCTCCCCAGCTGCCTACACTTCCTGAATTTTAAAAAATCTGTATAGGAGGAATTACCTCATGATATCACTTCACTTAAAACAATAACAGTGAACAGCCAGACCCTTGGTAGACAGCCTCTCTAGCTTGCTGTGTTTACAGGAAAGCCCAGCCAAGGAGATCATTGGGTTTTCAACAAAACAAAGTCACCCAGGAAGGCTGCAAAATACAGAACACTGGAGAGATTCCTTCTAGAATGAATGATATGAGATGTGCAAACTCTGCAAGGTCACCTTTATGGACAGAGATGCATGCCCCACTCATGAGAATGTCCCTGAATTGTTTGTTTCCCTTAATAATTATTGCATGCAATTTCTTTTCTCATCTGATGGAGAATGATAGACTACACTGATATACTAATAGTACAATTCTAGAGCGACTTGGGTGGTGCTGTGGATTAAACCACTGAGCCTTTTGGGCTTGTTGATCAGAAGGTTTGCGGTTCGAATCTGAGCAACAGGGTGAGCTCCCGTAGCTCTGTCCTAGCTTCTGCCAACCTAGCAGTTCAAAAGCACATCAGTGCAAGTAGATAAATAGGTACACACCCTGCCATGTAAAGACTCCACAGAAAGCCACTCAGGGCTTTGTAACAGCTATGCAACCTTCTCATTCTGCCCTCCCCAAGCGCTCCGGCTCCTGGTGTGGGTGCGTGCGCCTGGCTCAGGAACCATGGGAACACGCTCTGCAGCTGGTCAATAGGTCTGCTCTAAGTTGGGCGAAGGCTGCAACTCATCACCCCACTTAACTAAACGGCCTCAGCCCAGTATACCTGAAGGAGCATCTCCACCCCATCATTGTGCCCAGACACTGAGGTCCAGCACCGAGGGCCTTCTGGCGGTTCCCTCCCTGCGAGAAGCAAAGTTACAGGGAATCAGGCAGACAGCCTTCTCGGTAGTGGCGCCGGCCATGTGGAATGCCCTCCCATCAGATGTCAAAGAAATAAACAACTATCTGACGTTTAGAAGACATCTGAAGGCAGCCCTGTTTAGGGAAGTTTTTAATGACTGATGTTTTAATGTATTTTTATCTTTGTTGGAAGCCACCCAGAGTGGCTGGGGAAACCCAGCCAGATGGGTGGGGTATATGTAATAAATTGTTGTTGTTGTTGTTTAGGATATACCACTGTAAGCTGGAAAACTGCTCTGCCACAGGCTTTTCTGTTTGCCTCATGATTAAACAGATAGTTCAAAAGGTATGTGTTGATAGCTGCATTTAATTGGATCATATTCCCAGGCATGCTAGAATTAAAGCAAAGCCTAGATGTTTTGCAAGATGCTTCATTTTTCAGTACTTAAAAGCTGGATGGTAGATTAGAGGCTTTATTGCTTGACTCTGTCAACTGAATTTCTGATCTAGGTACCTGCTGCTCAGGTTGCTGGCAAACGCACTGAGCACTGCTTGCCAGACCTAGATCAGAGTGATCTAGCAACTGATTAGTAATGATTTGTAAAGCAGCTGAAGACTTTATTTAGCAGCTCAGGTTCTGGACGACTTGGCTTGCAAAGGAGCTGATGGGCAATCTTGCAAAGCGTTCAGGATTTGATCCAGCTGAGGGCTTAGCACCAACAGTGTCACTCATGAAATGCCAATGGACGTAAAACAGACAAACACAAAACTGGGAGATCATAATTTAAAACAGGAAGGTGTGTGGAGACAGCTGCGTAATGGTTTCAGCTAGATTTTGCTCACCAGATTTCTCCTCGAAATGCTCCTTTGGAAAAAGTTATTGACAAATATTCTCCAACACCTAGTTCTTCAAATATGTATTTAGCATCCAATTGAATTATTGTTTGTTTGCAGCATTTTCACACAAACATGTTCTTCAGCCCAAAATGATACCAAAGTGGCCTACAATTCAATTAAAAAACCCAACCAAGACAGTCCATGACCTCTAAAAGTTAGGGTGAAAGGGAAGAGGGAGAATGCGAATTCAGGCGGTTGTTTAACTATTTGATGATTGATATTTGACAGTACTAACATGCAGTGGCATACACTATTTCACAGTCTTGACATCTCAGGTCTTAAGATTGTACAAGGAGCCCTTCTGGGTCAGATCAAAGGTCTACCTTGTCCAGCACCCCTTTTCCACAGTGGCCACCCAGAGTACTCACCATGACTACTAACAATTGATCACCTTATTTTCATTTGTTTTGTTTTCTATTCAAAACTTTGATTTCCACTTTAAAAGCTTACACAAACAAAAATCTACAAAGGCAAAACAAACAGGAAAAACAAACATCTGTATTACTTGAAACTTTATGATTTCAGTATGTCCAATTTCTGAAACCCCTGTTTTTTGTTTTGCTTTTGTCGTCTGTTATGGCTAGTGTTCCTATTGTTGTTTTCTTGTGTCTTCGTTTTTGTGTTTATAGATTTTTGTTTGTGTAAACTTCCAAATTGTAAAAATAAATAAAAATGAAACACAAAATTACATTTTGATAGTATTTTGTAGCTGACACTAAATCATAGAATTTTAGAACTGGAAGAGACCCAAAGGGTCTCCAGCCCCCTGCAACACAGGAATCGTATTTTCTGTCTGATAGCATTTCAGTGCTAGCATGCAATAAGAACATAAGAGGTCTGTGAGATTAAATCTAGGACCCATCTGATCCAGCATCCTGTTCTCACAGAGGCCAACCAGATACCTCTGAGAAGCTCAAAGGTAGAACAGCATTCTCCCTACTTGCAGTTTCCAGCAACTGGTATTGTTGTTTAGTCGTTTAGTCGTAGCCAGTGTGGTATAGTGGTTAAGAGTGGTAGACTTGTAATCTGGTGAACCGGGTTCGCTTCCCCACTCCTCCACATGCAGCTGCTGGGTGACCTTGGGCTAGTCACACTTCTCTGAAGTCTCTCAGCCCCACTCACCTCACAGAGTGTTTGTTGTGGGGGAGGAAGGGAAAGGAGAATGTTAGCCGCTTTGAGACTCCTTCGGGTAGTGATAAAGCGGGATATCAAATCCAAACTCTTCTTCTTCTTCTTCTTCTTCTTCTTCTTCGTGACCCCATGGACCAGAGCACGCCAGGCACTCCTGTCTTCCACTGCCTCCCGCAGTTTGGTCAGACTCATGTTGGTAGCTTCGAGAACACTGTCCAACCATCTTCGTCCTCTGTCGTCCCCTTCTCCTTGTGCCCTCCATCTTTCCCAACATCAGGGTCTTTTCCAGGCAAAATAGCCATTAATAGCCTTATCTTCCATGAATTTTCCTAATCCTTTCATGGCCCTCCAGGTGGATGGCCACCACTGCATCTTGTGGCAGTGAATTCCACAGGACAATTGAAGTTGGTATCTGAAAGTGGATTTGTTACACACAAAACTGGTCAAAATCAAAACCAATCAAGAGAGGCCAAGCTTAAAACATTTCAATATTTTTTAAATATATAAAATATAACAGTCCAAAGAAATTATGAGCTTGAAATATTTTGTGCAAAATTCAATTGCTGAAACTGGAATGCGTGAGAATGTCCACATATTTGGAAATATTAATTACAGCTCTAGCTTCAAGCCTATAATCTAGGCAAAAACACCTGATGACTTGATAATATGAATGATCACAGCAGAATTGCTTGTACTGTGGCCACAACTTTTTAATATAATGTAAGATTAGTTCATGCACTTTGGCCATAATGCAGATATTTAGTTTTGTTTAATAATCCGTTGCCCATTCTCCTCCCAAATTACAGTGGTCTGACTTGTAATTTACATGATTCCAGGTACAACCATGGTACACATGACTTACGACTCAGAGAAGCATAATTACTGCTAAGCATTTGCTTTTTAAAATATGTGCAGCGCTCTTTCATAGCAAAACATCTATTGTGGGGGGCATACTGGTCCACAGACACAGTAGCTGCTTTTCATTCCTCAGCGTCTCAGGTGTTTTAATTGTCTCCTTAAAAACCAAGGGTCACGTGCAACACCATCCCTTCGAGACACCTCAGCACACACTGTTTTTCCTGCGAAATCAAAATATCCATTGCAATCTTCTCCCCTGGAATTGCTCCATTGTGTGCATATGAATGTGGGCAAAAAAATAATAAAAAAATAATGCTGTGAGTGGAGCGAAACAGTTCCTGGAAGAACACAGCTTTGCAGGGATAAGGAGACATTTTTAATCATCAGCACAATGGAGGTATCATGAATACTGGGTTTGGCGCCTTCCCTGTTAATTGATTTCTGAAGGTCATCACAAGGGCAAGCAGAGAAGGAGCATGCAGGCTTTCAGGCTGCAGTCTCAATATACACCTGAAAGTAAGTCCCATTGAAATGAATGGGGCTTGCTTCTTGGTAGGGAAAGGTAAAGGGATAAAGGGACCCCTGACCATTAGGTCCATTCGTGGATGACTCTGGGGTTGCGGTGCTCATCTCACTTTATTGGCCAAGGGAGCCGGCATACAGCTTCCGGGTCATGTGGCCAGCATGACTAAGCGCTTCTGGGAACCAGAGCAGCGCACGGAAACGCCGTTTACCTTCCCGCTGGAGCAGTACCTATTTATCTACTTGCACTTTGATGTGCTTTCGAACTGCTAGGTTGGCAGGAGCAGGGACTGAGCAACAGGAGCTCACCCCATCGCAGGGATTCGAACCGCCAACCTTCTGATCGGCAAGCCCTAGGCTCTGTGGTTTAACCCACGGTGCCAGTTCTTGGTAGACCTGTCTAGAATTGTAAGGTAAAAAGGTAAAGGTAAAGCCCCCTGGACAGTTAAGTCCAGTCAAAGGTGATTATGGGGTGCAGCATATTTTAGAATTTAAAAAAAGGAAAACACGTTACATTTTTGCAAGCAGACACCCCCAATATGTGTGCTAGAGAAAATATAGCCTAAAAGGCTGGGGGGATGTATGAAGGACTTTAAAAATAAATTGCAAATGTGGTGAATTTAATTTAAGGTTGGCGGGGGGGGGGGAGAACCAGAAAGAAACAATGATTGGCCAATTTGCCCATCCCTTTCCGTACTCTCTGTTGAACGCTTCTCCACGATCCAACCATTGCATTGCCAATTTCCCTCTCACATCACAGACTATAGACTACAAATTAATATTTCTTCTCCTGAGCATCTTTTAGCACAGCTGATTTCACAAGGTTATTTACGACCAGAGCTGATGTATCTGATTATCTGGGACAGAAGGCTAGTTATCACAGAGCACCCAAACTTAAGTGTTTAGAATTTAATTCCAGCATGGAGAGGGAAAAGATGAAATTGTCAGAACTCTAGTTTCTAGCTCAAAACCACAGGACTGACATTTTGGGAAGCAGTTAAAAGAAGCTGGCACAAATCATTTGACCGAGCATGACCTCCACCACAGGAAGAAGTGATTTGAAGGAAATGGCATATAAAAAGGAAGGTGGGGGGTAGAACTGAATTGCCTGGATGGCATAAAGTCCACCCTCCAGTTGCTCTGGATGCTGTTGCAGCCCAAGGCGTCAATGATCAGATGAGATGGATGGAATTTGAAGAGAAGGCTTGCGATGAAGAACAGAGGAAGACCCCGGGCAGGTCTGTCTTGCAAAGGTTAGGCACTGTAATTGGCAGCGATAAAGATGGCTCCTTTTGTGGCTGCAAGGGCCATAAGGTCATGGCAAGGAATTGAAAGATTCTAAAAACTAAACAGAGAAGGAATTTGGGTGATATTTTCTGGAACAGGAAGCAAGGTTGGAGAGCTGAGCCCAAAATAACAAAATGAATTTCAATAGAAACAATTGTAAGGTTGTGCACTTAGGCAGGAAGAATCAGATGCACAAATATAAGAAGGGCGTCAAGGGAAGTAATAGTACCACTCTATTATGCCTTGGTCAGACCACACCTGGAATACTGTGCCCAATTCTGGGCACCACAATTTAAGAAAGGTGTTGAAGAGCTGGAATGGGTGCTGGGAACCCACAAGGTTCTCCTCCTTCCCCAGCTGCTGTGAATGTTTAAACTGTTGCCCGCACAGTGAGGCTGGTGTGTCATTTCCCACTGTAGTAGCTTATGGCCGGACATAGAAGTGGAGTTGGAAGGGACCCTGAGGATCATCTAGTCCAACCCCCTGTAATGCAGGAATATACAGTTGTCCCATACAGGGATCAAACCTGCAACCTTGGCGTTATCGGCACCATGCTCTAGTCTAACCAACTGAGCTATCCAGGCAATAGCTATCCAATTGAGCTATCCAGGCAATAGTTCTGTTCTGCAAAGAGGAACTGGGGATGGGTTGCTTGTGTGGACAATCACCCCTGTTCCAAATTCTCAGTGCACCCTAAGTTTAAAGAGCAAATATGATGAAGCACAATGCAGATTAAACTGACAAGCAGCAGTAGGAGACGTAATTTCTGTCGGCCCCGCAGATGTGTGAGCTGATTATGGTTACGCAGCACGGAAGGAAACGCTTCCTGCATATTTTAAACACAAAAGAAGTCACCCTCTCGTACTTGCTATTCCCACCACATCCTCCACAGGGTTGAACTCTGGCGTTCCCAAGCTGGCTCTGCAGTGGAACACCAGTAAACCTGAGGATAAAAGACCTGAGAATTGGTTCCTCGCATTTAACCGGGGGGGGGGGGGGAGGCTGTGACATTGTGGAAAAGGCATTCTGTCCCCGTCAGCAAATAAGGTTGCGGGTGCTGCATCAGCGATTGCTGATCCCAGCACATTATTTGATGACTCAGGTGAAGGTGAGGAGGGGGCGTTTTGAGGGCACAAGTACCGAGCAGGAGAAGGGTGCTTCACCCTTTTTCTACCAGTCATTTACTCCCCTATTCCCTCCCCCTACAAACACCACCCTCTTTTTTTTAGATGAATCCCAAACCGGAATTAAGATTGCTGGAAGAAATATCAACAACCTCAGATATGCAGATGACACAACTTTGATGGCAGAAAGTGAGGAGGAATTAAAGAACCTTTTAATGAGGGTGAAAGAGGAGAGCACAAAATATGGTCTGAAGCTCAACATCAAAAAAACTAAGATCATGGCCACTGGTCCCATCACCTCCTGGCAAATAGAAGGGGAAGAAATGGAGGCAGTGAGAGATTTTACTTTCTTGGGCTCCATGATCACTGCAGATGGTGACAGCAGTCACGAAATTAAAAGACGCCTGCTTCTTGGGAGAAAAGCAATGACAAACCTAGACAGCATCTTAAAAAGCAGAGACATCACCTTGCCGACAAAGGTCCATATAGTTAAAGCTATGGTTTTCCCAGTAGTAATGTATGGAAGTGAGAGCTGGACCATAAAGAAGGCTGATTCGCCGAAGAATTGATGCTTTTGAATTATGAGAGTCCCATGGACTGCAAGAAGATCAAACCTATCCATTCTCAAAGAAATCAGCCCTGAGTGCTCACTAGAAGGACAGATCCTGAAGTTGAGGCTCCAGTACTTTGGCCACCTCATGAGAAGAGAAGACTCCCTAGAAAAGACCCTGATGTTGGGAAAGATGGAGGGCACAAGGAGAAGGGGACGACAGAGGACGAGATGGTTGGACAGTGTTCTCGAAGCTACCAACATGAGTCTGACCAAACTGTGGGAGGCAGTGGAAGATAGGAGTGCCTGACGTGCTCTGGTCCATGGGTCACGAAGAGTCGGACATGACTAAATGACGAAACAACCACGACCACTGATAGAGCACACAGCACCTTTTCCTTCTTCCTTTTTTAACAGCATCAAGTTAGTAGTACATCATAGAATTTATCACAGAGTTGTAGAGCAGGAAGGTGTGGGATGAAAGGATACCAAATGCTAAGTAAAGGGCTAATGATCACAAGAGCTACAGAACTCTGTGATACCATACACCTGAGGCAGTTATTTTCAGTTGGTATGGATTGGTTATGGCAGTTGGGAACAGTCTTGACAGTTAGAGCAGCAGGTACGTTCTGCGGGTGTGCTGCAGAACATACAGCAGGTATCTTGCTCTATGTCAGTATTTTATCTCACCTACAAATCTAGGTAAGATGTATTAGCAACATAAGTTACACCTGCCTGCTTTGCGCATTTAACCTGCAAGTGAAAATGCACAAAGTAAGAGTTATTCATTATTTAAACTTTAAAGGAGAGTGTTTTACGGGTTTTTATAGGAGGAAAAAGGGAACTAAATCAAGAGTCGGACTCTCTTCCACATAACCCTGTAAATGGGAGCTAGAGTTTAATTCCCACAGAAGGAACCCAGAGAGTCATCTAGTCCAGGGGTCCCCAAACTAAGGTCCGCAGACCAGATAAGGCCCAAGGGACTTGTTTATCCTGCCCGCAGCAACCCCCCGCCCCCGCCCGCTGCCGCCACCCACTTTTACCAGCGCTGTGCTGCATGGCTGCCCACTTCCGGGTCGGAGGAGCACCAGAAATAGCTTGTGCACATGCACAAGCATTATTTCTGGTGCACACCCGGGTCAAAGGAGGCCCGTGGACATGTGCACAAGCTATTTCCGGTGTTCCTCCGACCCAGAAATAGCGTGTGCGCACCTGTATGGATGCACGTTCCCCTGCCCTCTGGCCCACCGCATGATTGGCGCTGGAGACACTGGCTCAAGGCGCGGTAACTTTGCTGACCCCTGATCTAGAAGAAGAAGAAGAGTTTGGATTTGATATCCCGCTTTTCACTACCCGAAGGAGTCTCAAAGCGGCTAACATTCTCCTTTCCCTTCCTCCCCCACAACAAACACTCTGTGAGGTGAGTGGGGCTGAGAGACTTCAGAGAAGTGTGACTAGCCCAAGGTCACCCAGCAGCTGCATGTGGAGGAGCGGAGACACGAACCCGGTTCCCCAGATTACGAGTCTACTGCTCTTAACCACTACACCACACTGGCTCTCTAGTCCAACCACCCTGCAATGCAGGAATCTCAACTAAAGCATCCTTGACAGATGGCCATCCAAACTCTGCTTGATAATAAAACCTCCTTAGGGAGACCGTTCCACTGTCAAGCAGCACTTACTGTCAGAAAGTTCTTCTTGATGTTTAGTCAGAATCTCCTTTCTTGTAACTTGAATCCGTCAGTTCAGGACCTACCCTCCGGAGCAGGAGAAAACAAGCTTGTTCCTTCTTCTTCGTGACACCCCTTAAGTGGTTGGTAATGTCTATTTCCATCCTAAATAACTAGAACAGGGGTCAGCAAGCTTTTTCAGCAGGGGGCCGGTCCACTGTCCCTCAGACCTTGTGGGGGGCCGGACTATATTTTTTGTGGGGGGGAATGAACGAATTCCTATGCCCCACAAATAACCCAGAGATGCATTTTAAATAAAAGCACACATTCTACTCATGTAAAAACACCAGGCAGGCCCCACAAATAACCCAGAGATGCATTTTAAATAAAAGGACAAATTCTACATGTAAAAAACATCCTGATTCCCGGACCGTCTGTGGGCTGGATTTAGAAGGCAATTGGGCCAGATCTGGGCCCCAGGCCTTAGTTTGCCTACCCAAACTATGAGCAACAGAGGGCGCCATGCTGCTTTCTCCACCACTCAAAAGTCACTCCTGATGTCTGCAGTATATTTCAGGTTGCGATTTGGCTGTGGATTCCTTCACAGATACCAACTGCTGCTGCAGCTTTGCTGATCAGCATCACATGCACAATATGTTATATTCTACATTGAAGAATGTAGAATGCACAATATGTTATATTCTACATTGTTTCCCTAGAACCCACTTGAAAGTCGGCCTGCAGTAATTCCTCCTTCTGTCTTTGAATGGAGCCAACGTGAATAAAATATGGGGGTGGGGAGCCCCGCCCTGCGTAATCGATCACACAACACAGCATTTGAATGACAATGCCAATCAACATTGGGGCACCCTCAAAACATTTAGGGGGGGCAAAGGGACCTCAATCCCTAGGTATTGGCTCCTATGCTGTCATCTGAAAGCAAACAACTGTCACTTGGGGGCAGCAGCTGGAGCTCATGAGTAGGGGGGAATCTACCCAGTACTCTTCCCCTTCGAATCTGTGTGTCGGGGTGAGCTCCTGCTGCTCTGTCCCAGCTCCTGCCAACCTAGCAGTTCGAAAGCACACCAGCGCAAGTAGATAAATAGGTACCGCTGCGGTGGGAAGGTAAACAACATTTCCGTGCGCTCCGGTTTCCGTCACAGTGTCCCATTACGCCAGAAACGTTTTAGGCATGCTAGCCAAATGACCCGGAAAGCTGTCTGTGGACAAACACCGGCTCCCTAGGCCTGGAAAGCGAGATGAGCGCAGCAACCCCATAGTTACCTTTGACTGGACTTAACCTTTACCTTTTACCCTTTTTTTACTCTTCCCCTTTCTCAACCCACCTTCCCTATGGTCTTTTCAGCAGCAGGTAGATAGATACCTGGGCTTTTAAGTTTTGCTTCAAATGGTTCTATTCTGTTTTTGTTGTAGGTTTTGTAGTTTTTAGCACATATTCTTCATTTTCATTATATTATATATTATATATATTTTTGTTTGTAGGCTGCCCAGGGAACACTGATTGCCTGATGGCTGTATAGATGTATCTGAATAGGAACATAAGGAGCTGCCTAATGCTAAGTCAGACCATAGGTCCATCTAGCCCAGTTTTGTCCTCACTGACTGGCAGCAGCTCTCCAGCTGGGCATTGAGTCTTTTTGTATGCAAAACAGATGCTCTACTACTGAACTACAGCAATAAGAAGAACCTTGATAATTTTAAACTGACTGGAGAAGCCGTACTAGACCTGAGATCAGATGCACATCTTTTCCTTTACAAAGTGCAATGCTATTTCCAGACCGACATGCCTGCAGAGGCCTTACTCCAAATTTCTTTCCAAGTGGCACGGTGTTGCTTTCTTTATTTCAAGATGACCACCTTCCCCTGCTGGTAACCTCTTTTCTGAATAGAGTGAAATCAAAACACTCTAAAAAAAAAAAAACCCAACAACAATCTGTACTTGTCAGAGCTGAGAGCCAAGCAGTTTGAGATGAATGCAGCCTCTCTCTCCTCTGAAAGCCGCCAGACAGGAATCCTTTGGGTGTGAGAGGCTTTTCAATCAAGATGGAGCCTCTGTCTTGGTGGGACCAAATTGATGGCCGAGTGCTCTTGAGGTTCAAAGATGTTCTTTCCCCGCTTTCTCTCTTTAAACAAACACATGTCTCATGGGGAACGTTTGCACACTTTTGGCTGTTAGCCGTTCCTTTGGGGAAATGTGCCCTTTCCCACCACAAGCAAGCATGGTGTGCAACAAAATAAGGACACAAATTAAGCACAAGCAGGTTAATTAATCCCATGACTGAGAAACCTCTGGCCCTGAGACCTGCCCCCCCTGTCTGCCAGTAGTAGTAGCTGCATTCCACCAATCTAGATGGCTTTAAAATGAGGGGGGTCCGGGCTCTTGTGGTCAGATCCTGCTTCAGGCACCTGCTTGGCCACTGTTAGAACAGGATGCTGGACCACTGGCCTGATCCAGCAGGCTCTTCTGATATGGACATTGTCAGGCTTCAGGGAATTGGCTTCCTCCCCCTGGGGCAGTAGATAAGCAGAACAAAGGAAAAGGAGTCTTCTTACCAGTTAGAAACTTTAATAATCACAGCAAGAGAACAAAGAACTCGTCTCCTAGAAATGGTGGTGCTCCCAGTTAAGGATCCCACTCCCTTCTGTCCCTATCAATCTACGTCGCTTCTGGGCCTGTCCCCTCTGTGCTTTGTGTGCTTTCTGTTCTGCCACTTTCTCAGCTCTTATTGACCTTGGGGAGAGCAGATGAATGCTTTCCACAGACAGTGAATCTATTAACCCTCTCTCCCAGTGTTTCTTCTCCTAGCTGTTCCCCATCCAGTATTTCCCAGCTTCTGCCTTCTGAACTATGCCCCTCTGCAAACCACTGTTCCAAATCTATACTGTCCTCATGCTCCTGTGAAGATTCAGGATCCAGAGCAGGGGGAGGGGGAGGGGGAGGGGAGGCTCCCACCATTCCTCCTCTGTGTAGCCCTTCTCAGCACGGTCCCTGACAGACATAAAGAAATCCACAAATCTCTAATCCTAAAGCAGCCCCACTTCTATTGTTTGATGGCCATGGGCTACAGCTGCCACTTGCCCCACTCCTCTGCTACCCAACAGGGATTTCATTTGCTTTGTTAAAAGTCAGACATCATTTTGGTTGTGTTTTTTTCCCCTCTTTCCCTCCCAGGAACGGCACCAGCAAGAGGAAAATCAACTTGGCCTTAACCTAGAGTACGTGAGGTTGCAGGAAACCTATATAATCAAGTGTGGGCCCAAATCAGGTCCTTCTTGACTATATCCAAGAACAGGCCTTTGGGCCTTGCTTGGTTTCGTCTTCTTTCCTCACTAGTGACACCTCCCTGAAGCTTGAAACAGTACCCCTGAATGGTCCTTGCCAGAGTGAAACATTTCTCCTCTATAGCGAACTCCGCTCTGCAGGGTTATCAAGTGTTGTTCAATAAGAAATCTCCACTCCCGTGGAGCACATTAAATTACTTCTCAGTCGCGCTTTCCCTATTTGGTCACATTTCGCTGCATCTCACGCTGGGTAGTTCCATTCGACTTGGACTTGTACAGAACTTCCTTTTGCGAGTTGACGGGTGCAGCAGTCCTGTTCGTGATGAAATTAAAAGCATTCATCCACAAAGACAAGGCTGCTCTCAGCCACTGCCATTCCTCTAAGCTGTAGGATTACCCACCCACCCCCCAACCTAGTTCATCATGCCAGAGAAAGGAGAAGGGGAATTGAAGAAAGGGGGAAATCTTCTCTTTCGCTGGTGAAGAGTTACTAGCAATGAATTAGATTTGATGTTATGCTCTCAGTTTATCATGAGCGTCTCATAGTTGTATTCTTATGCTGGGCATACCAGGTCGGGAGACCGCTGTGGCACTCTGGTTTCCCACAGGCACGTGGTTAGCCACTGTGAGGACAGGATGCAGAACTAGGTGGGCCATTGGCCTGATCCAACAAATCTCTTCCTGTGTTCTTATGCAACAGAGCCTGCATAAGCAGCAGTACTACTCAGGGGAGAGAAACTGTTTGCTCCACTTTCATAGGGATGTGCAAACATAAGAAAAGCCTGCTGGATCACGAAAGCATGCATGAAAATATATTGGTGAGGATAACATGCAAAAATGCATGATATTAAGAGAAACTACATGCCAAAATGTGTTTATTAGGAGAAATTGGCACTGTAATGCTGGATAATTTTCATTGGGATTTTTTTTTTTAAGTCGCAAACACATAGAATCATAGAGTTGGAAGAGACCACAAGGGCCATCCAGTCCAACCCCCTGCCAAGCAGGAAACACCATCAAAGCATTCCTGACAGATGGCTGTCAAGCCTCTGCTTAAAGACCTCCAAAGAAGGAGACTCCACCACACTCCTTGGCAGCAAATTCCACTGTCGAACAGCTCTTACTGTCAGGAAGTTCTTCCTAATGTTTAGGTGGAATCTTCTTTCTTGTAGTTTGAATCCATTGCCCCGTGTCCGCTTCTCTGGAGCAGCAGAAAACAACCTTTCTCCCTCCTCTATATGACATCCTTTTATATATTTGAACATGGCTATCATATCACCCCTTAACCTTCTCTTCTCCAGGCTAAACATACCCAGCTCCCTAAGCCGTTCCTCATAAGGCATTATGCAGCAAACTGCTGCATAAATGCGGAGAACTGAATTTCTGGGGAGGAAAAAGAAAAATCGAGACAACCGAAGCGGACACATCCTTCCATCCCTAGTAATGACACTCTCCCCTTGAACATCGGAAATAGACAGAGTGGTATGTTGCTATCCTTAGTCCCTCCATCTTCAATGTTCAATACTCAGGGGCAGTGCTTTTTTCTGGGGGGACATGGGTACGCATAACATTTTGTGAATCTAACGGGAGAAGAAACTTAAAAAAATAAAATTTTTAGTTTCTTCGCTAGCATGGTGAATCATCAGTTCCGTTGCTACCCCCGATGGCGGCCTCATTTCCTGCCACGGTGTTTCCTGAGTCTCAGACGGAAGCGAGTGTTTAACATGTGAAGTAGGACTTGGAATCTAGCACAGTGTTGCCACCTCCGATGGTGGCTTCCTTCCCTTTCCCAGTGATTTTCTTGAGTCAAAATGAGAGTACCCCTAAACATTTTTTTAGAAAAGAAAAAAAAAAGCACTGCTCAGGGGTCTGAAAACTGCTTAGGAACAATAACTTCACCTCACTTCATTCCACCAGCATTTATTATTTTCTGTGAACCATTTTGACTCTAATAATTGTCCTCATTGAGTCGGGCTATGCTGTATCCAGGGTTTCACAAATGCATAGAAAACAGTGAGAGTTTGAGCAATGCAGAAGGCAAGACAGTCATCGGACAAAATGCTGCCTGCTGTATCTGATGGAGATCTCCCAGCTGAAATAGACGTGCAGGCGAGTAGTACATTGAGTTGGGAGATTCGGCATTCTTTGATCTCCATCAGAGGAGATTACATCTGGGGCGCATGTGGGCTTATTGTTTCCATGACAAGCGTCAGTTGCCCTCATCCCAGCCATTATTCTTTCACAACATCAGGCTGCCTGTAATCCTTCTGCAAAAACAAAACCCAAAGTTTACAGGGCTCCGAATACTTTTTATGGTGTGCTCTGGGCTGCTATGCTCTTAAAAAAAAAAAAACCACTCAAACCAAAATCCATTTCCTTTGCTGGCATGGAACACACACGGTTATTATGCATGAGGTCCAGCCTGCAAGTATGACATAAATGAAATGCGCATGGTTTTTATGTGTGGAAATAAAACACTCTGGATGAGCCAGAAACCCTTCAGCAAAACAGAGGCCTGAGCAGAGGGATTAGATGCCAGTCAATCAGAAACATTTTTTCCCCTCTCTCTCCATATTCCCTCCACACACACACACTGTGACACACACACAAACGTGGAGGGGGGCAGCGGTTGCATGGTGCCTGAGTCCCTTGTAATTAGTGTTGAATTAGCCAGGCAAGGGCCATAATGGCCCCCTAACTATGGGTCGAACAGAAGCTCTCTGCACCATAGGGCAAATGGGCGGCTGGCAATGACAAAATCAAAAGCCAGAGAGTTGAGTGTGAGAGAGAGAACTGGGCTAGAATAAGGTTACCAGACTTTCCCCCCCAATGAATCCAGGGACACTTATTGTTTGCTATGTACACGTGAATGCTGATAAAGCTGTAAATCCAGGGACAGTCCCTGTCGCAGATTGCTCCACGGCGCTGTAGCAGAGAAGTGCAAAAGCCACAGGTTCTTCCTCGCAGTATTCTTTTATTGTGAGCTATATACATACAGACAGTTCATACAAAGACAAGTAGGACAACTTCACTCTCACTCTCTGACTCCACTCTACACCACCACACCCTGCTTAACAGGTTCCCCTTTAATACAAGACAACAGCCAATCATCTGTCGGCACACTCTTGCTGAGTCACTCTGACACAGTAAGGTTTGCAGGTCTATTGCATCAGCTTCTTTTACTTTTCAAGCAAGCTCAAGCCTGCAGACTTACTAGGCTACACAACATTCTATGTATCCCGGCAGTCCCTGGGAAATGGGCACATCTGGTAACTTAACTCTATGGGAAAATGGCTCTTTCTCTTTTTTGCCTTTCTGAAGCAGGTTCTTCAGAGGCAGAAGACCTTCATGGGAGGGGAAGACAGTTTATTTCAAGGCACCCCTGCTGCTCTTGCGGCCACTGCCTATCTTTTTAAAGTCAGTTTCTTTTAGAGCAGGAAGCAAGCTGTGGAGATGCTTAAAAAAAGAACTGGTCAACAACTTTTGCACAGGGCAGCACATGGGAAGAAGAATCTCTTGGTTGTTTTCCAAGGAGAACAAAGGGGCAAAGAGAGGAGAGGAGTCCTGCTTGTGGGCAGCAGCAACAGGAGGAATTGAGGGTGTCATTTGTGGAGAAAGAGAAGCAGAGCCTCTCTGATTCTCCAGAGCCTAGAAAACATAGCAGACAAGGCTGCGGCAAAGGTTGCCAATAAGCCAGGGGAAAAAGCAGCTTGATCTGCTCTTGCACAGATGGTTTAATACAGTGGTACCCTGTGTTACGCACACGATCCGTTCTGGATCGTGCTACGTAACACGGGCGTGCTTAACATGAATGCCCCCCCCCAAAAAAACCAGAAGTTTGTGCGTTTTTGTGCTTCTGTGCATGTGCGAAGTGTGCAGAACGCTTCTGCACACCTGTGCATCGCGCGTGCTCCGGGGAGGACTTCCAGGTCATGGAGGTCCATAAGTCGAACGTACACAACATGCAGAGTACACAACTCAAGGTATGACTGTATGCAGAAATCAACATAATAGTGCTCATTTGATTATCTAATTAGCAGAGTTCAAATTTACACTCTAGGACAGTGGTTCTCAAACTTCTTTCTTGGGGGCCACACTTTCAAAATAAAAAATTGCAGCTTCATCAGTAGTTTTCATTTCCTAGAGTTACTTACTTTTCACCCAAATGTCTGAGTTAATCTCGGACTGGAGCCTGTGGTGCAATTGAACTTTTTTATTAACTTCGCCTTTGAAACTCATGCTATATGCCTTTCAGTGTTAAGCTTAATCAAAAGCCAATGTGCCCAGCATGTATTAGAATATGGTTATCAGATTTCTTTCAATGAATCCAGGGACACTTTTTTTTATATAAAGCTGAGTAGCAACAGGGAGTCAGTAGTGGGGATGGTGAGGCAAAAGACCCTGGGCCCAAGCACACATGCATATTGTATAAAGGTGCAAAGCCCTTCTTTCGCACCCTGTGAAACATAAATGTGCAGAGTTTTTAAAAAACTGAGCAACGGCCGGCTGGCTGTGACTCCCGAGCCTCCCCAGATCAGTCAAAACAAAGGGAGCAGGAGATCAGGGAAGGCTTGGGAGTCACAGGCACGTGGCGTGCCATTGGCCAGTTTTTTAAAAACTCTGCGCATTTATGTTTCACAGGGTGCGAAAGAAGGGCTTTGCACCTTGCCCGGCAGAGAAACCATGTGCATTGCGGACCTACTGGGCAATGGCGTGCCACCTGCCCTTGACTCCAGAGCCTTCTCCGATCTCCTGCCACCTTCTCCCTTTGATCTGTACCACCGGACACCCCCAGTTCCCTTTCGGCAGTGGCAGCAGCGGCAATCAGCAGCCCGGAGCCAGCCTGGTAGCGCAGTTGGCTCTGGCTGGCTTCAGGAGCTGCTCGCTGCCATGGCGCCCGCCATTTTTCCTCGCTGGAAGTCCCCATATGATGTGAGACTGCTGCTGCCACGTTTCCCAGGGACAGATTTGCAAATCCAGGGACTGTCCCCGGAAACCAGAGACGTCTGGTAACCCTAGGCTAGAAGCAGGCTGCAGGCAGAAGCCAGAGAGTAAAAGCCATGCTTTATTTCTGCTGGAATCCAAGGCTGTGGCTATGGGAGAAGTAATAAGACCTTCTGGGGTGTTAATGCTGTGAGCCCTTCCATCATAGGCTCAGGTTGTATATGCAGTCAAACCTCAGTTTCTGAACACATCTGTTATCGTCCGTTTTGGCTCCCGAATGCCAAAAACCTGGAAGTAAATGCTCCAGTTTTCGAACAATTTTTGAAACCCAAACGTTCGACACAGCTTCCACCTGAGTGCAAGAAGCTCTTGCAACCAATTGGAAACCGCACCTCGGTTGTCGAACATATCAGAAGTCGAATGGTCTTCTGGAACGGATTACGTTTGACAGCTGAGGTTTGACTGTATGTGCAAAAAAAACCTATATTTTTATGTTGTGAATCTCCCTGAGATCTGCGTATGAAGCACGGAATAATAATAATAATAATAATAATAATAATAATAATAATAATAATAATAAATCATTAAGACAACTCAGTCTCTGCTTTCTCACATTCCGAGGAAACTTAGGTAAGTGCCCCAAATCGCTGGAATCTCGCACTGCTCAGAGATTGGGGTGGCGTGCGATGCACCTCAGAGGCTAGAAAGAAAGGAGGCAATTTGAGACTGAATCAGCTGGCATTCTGAACAAGAAGCATTGCCTGAGTAACAAAGTGTTTTCTCTGTTGTGGGCACTTTACTTCCAGTATTCCAGACACAGCATCTTTTGAGTTGAGAATTGGGTAGTCAAGGGCTATAGCTCTGTGGCAGAGCATCAGCTTTGCATGCAGATGGTTCCAGGTTCAATTCCCAGAATCTCAAGGGAACGTCCGCTGTATGAATGCCTGGAGAGCAGCTGCCAGTCAGTGTCGACAATACTGAGCTAGATTGACAGTCTGACTTTGCATAAGGCAACTTCTAATGTTCCCAGGGCAATGCACTACCAAGTTCCTAATGAGGAATTCCACAGTGCAGGCTTCCCGTCACTGCCTATCAGCTGACAGGTACAGTGGAACCTTGGTTTTCGAACGTAATCCATTCTGGAAGACTGTTCGACTTCCAAAACGTTCAAAAACCGAGGATCAATAGGCTGGCTGCAAAGTCAATGGGAAAAAAGGAAAACATGCCTCAGAAGCCGCTCAACTTCAAAAAAGGAAGCAATTACTTCCAGAATTTTGGCGTTTGGGTTCTGAATCGTTCAGCTTCCGAGATGCTCAAAAACCGAGGTTCCACTGCACTGGCAGTAGGTCTCCTAGGCCAAGCAACAATTGGGAGCACTTTAAGGTTCCTTATTATTCATTGACAGCTGTTTTTGCACCTACCCCATACCTTGCATCACATATGGTGGCAAGTGTTCATGGTTTGAGGAAAATAACTTTGTGGGTCAAATGGAACCTGTACTGGATCTAATGAGACCTATGGTCTGGAGGTTCCCCACAATTACGATATCTTCTTACCCAGAATTAAGTCTCATTGTGTTCAGTGGGAACTATTTCCAGGTGAGTTGGTACAGGTTTGCAGCCTAAAAGGCTACCTGAAAACTGGCTTCATGACCACCCCATTTCTCCATCTATTTATTTATAACTTCTTTCTCCATTGCATTGCATGCTTTAAGCTGTAATTTTCACTTTTGGGTAGATTAGTTCCTTAGAATCATAGAATTATAGAGTTGAGACTCGGAGGGTTATCTAGTCCAACTCGCTGCAGTGCAGGAATTGCAGCTGAAGCATCCATGACAACAGATGGTCATCCAACCTCTGCTTAAAAACCTTCATGGAAGGAGAGTCCACCACCTCCTGAGGGAGGAACCATTCGAATGTCAAACAGCTCTTGCTATTTAGTCAGAATTTCATTTCTTGTAACTGGAATCCATTGGTTCCGGTCCTACCCTGCAGAGCTAATATGTTGTCCTAATATGTACCTTACCCAGGGGCAGAGAGAGGGGGGCGGGGGGCGGTTCACCCCGGGTACCACCCTAGGGGGGGTGACACTTGGGGTGACCCCTTCCTCTCTGGCCCGCCCCTCGCTCTCCCTGCTGAGCTTTTTTCAGCGCTCGGCTCGGCGGGGAGAGTGAAGGGGGCCAGAGAGGGAGGGGTCACCCCAAGTGTCACCCCCCCAGGGTGGTACCCGGGGCAGACCGCCCCCCCAGTCCTTTCTAAAGGGCCTTTTTCAGCGCTCAGCTCGGCAGGGAGAGCGAGGGGCGGGCCAGCGAGGAGGGGTGACACCCCTCCCTCTCTGGCCCGCCCCTTGCCTCCGCACCACGGCTCTGCCCAGCCCGCCGTGACGTGTGTGTCGTGATGTCACGGCACACACATCACGCCGCCCCGCCACCAGGGGGGTGCCTCCACGCATACCGCCCCGGGTGGCAAAGAGCCTTGCTACGCCCCTGACCTAGTATGCTTTTATTTAGCTGTTTTTTTCTATATTTATCACCTTGGGATATATGTGGAAGATTAATAATAAGCATTCCTTTGTATCTCCAAATTGCTAAATTTCACTCCTTGCACACAGAATGAATCCCCCTATTGATGGCAGCTCATGGATATCTAGGAAATCAAATTGCACATATGGCATTGGTACAGGAGTAATTTCTGGTCTGGAAAATGTGGCATGTATATTGGCTGCCTTTCAGTGCTGCATCTTTTACTGTGTATTGATTCCTGGACTTCAGCAATAATTAGCTTGCTCAGTTCTCAGAGAGCACGGTAATTTCATTAAGGCTTCATTCCCTACAACAATTCCACTTTAACTACTCATCTTAGCTCAGTATAATAATAGACTGCAAACCTTCCATAGTCAACTCACCTTTCCTCTGCTGAAAGCTTATCTGCAAATCGCCCCCTTCCAATGTATTGACACATCGCAGAAGATTATTGTTACCTCGAGGAGATTAGCATGGTGCCCAGCAATTGCCCCTCCCATGCCCCCACAGTGACTAGAAATCCTGGTCCTTTAAGTGGCCCTGTTCACTTGATAAAGCATTAGTTTCTTACAGTCAGTTATTTGTTGAGATGGCACTGAGTTGGTACCTGGAAAAAGCAGTATAGGGTAGCCTTGGGACTCACCTCTATGTTGACTTCCTTCCAAGCATTAGTCTTTCACTCAGTTGGGAAACTGATGTGTCCCTCTAACACCAGCTGTGGCTTATGTAACCCCAACAACCACTCTGTTGGGAATGGATTTATCGCCCAAATGCACAGTCCAAAGAACACATTTGTTAGTTGTAACCTCTGTGCCAAGCTGTCAGTTGTGTGAGAAGTCACTTACGTGGTCAAACAATCTGACAAGGAGACACCGAAGTAAGCTTCAATACTTCCTTTATTGTAACGCGTTTGCAAAGGCGGGCTCCCCGACCGAGATGGTGCGAGGAGCCCCGAGCACAAGGTGTGCTCGGTATTTATGCCCTAGCTGCCGCCCCTCTTTTGGAGGCTTGGCTTACAATCTACCTAGTTAACAGTACAATATTAATACATAGCCAATCTACACTAACCATTTAGACTCTTTCCTTATATGGAATATAAGCTTGCCTGGTTTACACATCTAGAAGGAAGTGTTTGCTTGCAAAAGCAACAGGATGAGGGGTACTGACGCTGCTCTGGCTGTCTAACCACAACTCAACCGTTTTTCTATTGTGGTTTCTTTTCAGCCAGCTTTTACGTGGCATATTCTGTTATTGAGGTTCGAGGCACTTTCCATTCTCACATCTCACAATCCCCCCTCTTCTTCATACTTGCCTCGAACTCACAGAGTAACTCTAAACTCATTTCTTCACCCCCCTCTTCCTTTGACACAGGCTCATATCTCATCAACATCGTTTGGTGATTAACATGCTTTTGTGCGAGTAAAGATAAGGAATTGTTGATTGTCCTAACAAATATGGGTAACACACAAGGGATTAATACACATCCAGCTGCAATGAGACCAATCAGGGCTACAATTGCCTGTAGTCCCGGTAATTTTGGGAACCAAGAGCCAAACATTTCCTTAAAATTTAGCCCATCCCAAGTCTGTACTGGGACGTGCGCGAGTTTGATCATTCTATCAGCTATATCTTTTACTACCTTTCCACTATCATCTATTTCAATACAACAATTGGTGAGGTTGAACTTTCCGCAGACCCCAATAGAAATAGCCCTTCTTTTTCTCGGTCCTATTTCATCATACACTGGCATCCCTAACTGAGACTTCACCTTTAAGGGCAGCAAGAAAAAACTAGGCCGGAGTGTTGCCAGTACACACGATCCTACCCAGTGCAACGGTAACCTGTTATATGCATAACTTCCACAAGCCCAGTAAAAGCCATCAGGGGTGGTCCATTCTTTGGAACCATTCTGTGGATCGTGGAGGAAAGTCATGTTAGTCATGTTAGCCAAGGCTGAGGGCCACTTTCTGATTATATTCTCTGAGCTCCACCATTCCTTGTTGTTCCACTGTCCAAGACAAGGTGTGTTCCCCACTGCAACCTCATTTTTCCCTGAACTGTTGCGACTGAAACATTCTATTCCTACCAGGCTATTTGAAATATACCATACTTCGTTTCCAGGATGAATATAGGTATAGTTTTTCTCATTTTTCAAAACCTCCGAATAATTTACCTCATGTGCCACCCAGGGCCATTGGTCCCCCATATTTGTCCCCCCCACACACAAAACAGTTCCTTATGGTCAATTCTTTGGCTATAGTTTCTGCAAGGCTTAGAAACATGTTATGGGCCCTAGGGGGTAATGGTAAACTATTCAGATGATGTATTTCTTCTTCAAAATTACCAAAAACTGAAATTGGCCTTTTTATCACTTTAGTAGTATGAACCATAATTATCAAATATCCGTAGGGATCCTTTCCTGTCCCCTCAATTCCAATTCCTACGTATATATATCTGGGACTGGTGGAGGGCAGGTCCTTAGCCCATAGGCAGACTGGGTTACATTTACCTGTTGTACACGCTATGGAGGTCTCTGCCCGTGTAATGTTGAGACCCTGAGGGCCACGATGTGAGGGCTGAGCGTTAACCCCATTGGTGTACCAATAATTGAAAGTTCTGGTTGCCCCCACATTGCTTCCAGAGACTTGTTGAAACAGATACTTATTTTCCTGCAAATAAGCCCTCTCCCATCCCAAGGAGCCACAAGTAACCCCAGTCTGCCCGCTGGGTCCCTGTCCTTTTGAAATGGCTTTGCAAGCATCAAAACAGACATGCACTGTGGACCCTCCTCGAGTGGTATTGTGTGCCACATATCCCTGGCGGTTCTGGGCCAATGAAAACATGTTACTCCTCTCACTGGCTTTGTTGGCGGTTCCGCCCTTGTATCCATATACATATATACTGGAAGTTATGGGTCCCACAGCCAGGGGTTCATAACATTCCGTCTTATTCCCTTTTACCTTACACCTATAGTACTGAGTTTGGTTATGGACACAAGGACTTAATTGTTGGACACATTCTGGGGCGACATTATAATACATTAGAGTCTGTGTGACCTTATTGCCTGTTCGGGTTGTTTGAATGCATTCAGTGCACTGGGGTTCCGATTGGGCAGCCCATGAGGGGGCACATCCTATTATCAGAATTACTATTATTTTTAAGCTGCCCTTCATGGTCTGTATTCGAATAACTAAGGGCCTGCCTGACCGTAGGGGTTTCAACTAACTGGCACTTTACCTCCCCTCCTAGTCCCACCTCACAATGTTGAAGTATGATGTCTTCTATGAAAATGATGCTACACTCTTCTGTACAATGCACACACAGCACACACCCCTCACAATGTTGACAGCAACAGCATTCGAAAAAGCACACACAAGTACAGAACAAACACATTTGCTTTACAGTCTCGGTGTGTCCTGCTGGATCCTGGTTCCTGATTTAGTGAGTGTCACTTTCAGCGGGTTGTCTGGACTAGTCGTTGCCGTCCAACTTTCAGGTGGAGCTCTTTTTACCCGGTGGTAATGGGTCCATCCATGTTCTCTGGTCCGCACTGCTGATTCAGTTGTGAGCAGGACCTGGTATGGGCCTTCCCAGCTCGGGCTGAGTTTCTCCGTCCGCCAAGCCTTTATCAGGACCAGATCTCCAGGTTGGAAAGTGTGCTGTTGCTCCAAGAGTGGGGGCCGCTGTGCTAGTATGCCTTGTCTGTGGAAAGATAACAGAGACTGGGACAGTGACTGCAAATATTTCCTGGTAAACTGATCTCTGAACTCAATCTGAGGGTTTCCTAATGCAGCCAAATAGGGGTGACCCATCATCATTTCAAACGGGGACAAGCCAGTATCCTTCCGAGGTGCCACCCTCATTCTTAGTAATGCCAGTGGAAGGTTCTTTGTCCAGGGCAACCCATTCTCCAGATACAATTTAGTCAGGTGCTTTTTTATTTCTCCATTTGCTCGCTCCACTTTCCCACTACTCTCTGGGTGCCAGGGGGTGTGGAAATTCCACGTGATCCCTACAGCTTTCATCACCTCCTGCATTGCCATTTGGGTGAAGTGAGTCCCCCTATCTGAGTCTATTGCCTCTACTATTCCATAGCGGGGAAGGATGTGTTCCAGAATGGCTTTGCCGACCACCTGAGCCGTGGCCCTGCGGCTAGGAAAGGCTTCAACCCATCCTGTAAGATGATCTTTGAACACCAACAAATACTTCTGCCCCCCTCTTTCTGGCAACTCGGTAAAATCTACCTGTACTCTCTGGAAGGGCCACACCGCCAGGGGCCGCCCGCCCCTCTCAGTTTTCTTTGCCCGGGCCTTGTTAACCTTTTGGCATATCAAACACTTCCATGCGATGGCGTGTGCCATCGGCCACATGTCTCTACTCCAATACAGAGGCTTCACTAAGTTTACCATTCCTTCCGTGCCTAAATGACTCCCTTCATGTATTTTCTCCAATATATTCAACATAGCAGATTTCGGAAGGACCATTTGCCTTTCCGGAGTCTCCCAACCATCTCCTTTCCTTTTCCATCCCTCCTTCTCCATGTACTCTTTTTCTTTTGGAGTGAACACTAGATCCTTCAAATCCTGCGGATCCACCACTGGTATCTGCAAAACACACTGCCTAATTACTTCCTCTCTTGGTTCTCCCTCTGCCGCTTCTCGCGCTCGGAGGTCAGCCCACGCATTTCCCTGTTCCTCTGGGCTGTGTCCCTTGGTATGAGCTAGGATATGCACAATGCCTATCTTCCGGGGCCCCATCAGGGACTCTAGTAGCCGCTCGAGTAAAGCAACATGCTCAATCTGTTTCCCATCTGCTTTTATGAAGCCTCTTTCCCTCCATGTCCTGCCAAAGGTGTGCACCACTCCCCACGCATACCTTGAGTCTGTCCAAATCGTCACATCTAACCCTGTTGCTAACTCCAGTGCCCGGGTTAGAGCCATCACCTCACATTTCTGGGCTGACCAAGTGCTAGGGAGGGCCCCGCTCTCTATTGTTTCACCATCTTCTCGCACCACTGCGTATCCTGACCTCCTCCGTCCTTCCTTCACATAACTGGACCCATCCACAAACCATCTCTCCCCGTTTTTCAGAGGTTCTTCCCCCAAGTCCTCCCTTACCTTGGCCATTATTTCTATGTCCCTCAAGCAGTCATGCTCATCCGGTTCCCACTCTTTCCTTTCCCCTCTCAGGAATTCAGCCGGGTTCAAATTTCTGTCTGTCCCTATAGTAATATCGGATCCAGTTCGGAGTATTCCTTCATATTTGACCAGGCGCCTGTCCGTCATCCAGGTAGGCGCGGCCCCTGTCATTACTGCACCTATCTGGTGCGGACTGTGTATTATCAATGCTCCCCCAAACGTCAGTTTCCTGCTCTCCAGCACTAGTTCGGCAGCTGCGGCCACGGCTCGAATGCACGCAGGCCATCCCCTCACTACTGGCTCTAAAGTTGCGCTCAAATATGCCACCGGCTGATACCGCCCCCCTCTCTTTTGGGCCAATACCCCAAAGGCTGGTGTAAATTCGGCAGCACTAATGCGGGACTTACTATTAGGGTTTTCTTTATTTCTTCCCACCGCTCTCTGTCTTATTTGGCCCACTGTATCTCCTCTCCTGCCTTCTGTAAGACTGTCACCTTCATCTGACATTTCTGTTTCTATTTCACCGCCTCCCTATTCACGAGGACTTGCTGCCCGGTCCTTATTAACTCACTTATGGTTGCGTCCTGCCAATTCATTTTCTGTAATTTTTTCTGATATCCGGCCATACCTTGGTGACAAACTGCATTTTCAGTAAATTGTCAAAGGCTGGCGAATCTAATTCTTTGCACGAAGTCACCCGGTGACTCCTCTTTTTCCTGATTTACCTCAAAGTCTTTAGTCAAATTTGTGCTCTGTGGCACGACTACCTTGATTCCTTCCAGAATCATCTCTTTCAAATCTTTACTACTCGGCAAAGATTTATCATCTTTACCTTTGACAGTCCCCGACTGTAAGACTTAATTTCCTTATCATCCCATTGTAACAATACTTGTCCCAGGGGACTATTTGGGTCAATGGGATCTTTATCCCTCGCTCCCAAAGTTCTCCTGCAAGTACTTTGTGCCTTTCCCATAGCAAAATGTCTCTCAGTCACTCACACAAACGCACGGAATCGCCTGGCCGTTTCCCTCGCGGGAGGACGGAACCGCAAGCTAATCCTCTCGCCGGGTCCCGGGCCCCGGTCCACACTCACGCGTCCGTATGGAACCTCTCTTTCACCCTTAGAGACAAAACACTCACACCTTTCCCAGACTCCCTTAATACTCACCCCTTTCAGTCCAGTGCCTCTTTCCCATTGGCTGGTGAACTGGCAGGCGTCCCTGCAGGGTGCAGCAGTCCCCGACTGCTGGAGCTTCTTGCTCTGTTTGCCTATGATCCTTGCTCTACCTCGGGTCTCCGTCGTTCAGCCCCCGGGCTCTGCTGTCACAGAGTCTGAGAGGTACGTCTCTCCGAAAGACCGGAGTGGCGCCAGACCCCCTGTCAGTACTCCGTGACACAGACCGTCGAGGGCCCCACGTTGGGCGCCAAATTTGTGAGAAGTCACTTACGTGGTCAAACAATCTGACAAGGAGACACCGAAGTAAGCTTCAATACTTCCTTTATTGTAACGCGTTTGCAAAGGCGGGCTCCCCGACCGAGATGGTGCGAAGAGCCCCGAGCACAAGGTGTGCTCAATATTTATGCCCTAGCTGCCGCCCCTCTTTTGGAGGCTTGGCTTACAATCTACCTAGTTAACAGTACAATATTAATACATAGCCAATCTACACTAACCATTTAGACTCTTTCCTTATATGGAATATAAGCTTGCCTGTTTCGCACATCTAGAAGGAAGTGCTTGCTTGCAAAAGCAACAGGATGAGGGGTACTGAAGCTGCTCTGGCTGTCTAACCACAACTCAACCGTTTTTCTATTGTGGTTTCTTTTCAGCCAGCTTTTACGTGGCATATTCTGTTATTGAGGTTCGAGGCACTTTCCATTCTCACATCTCACACTGCCATCAGTGATCAATTTTGAGTCCAACAAGAGCCTTCACCTCTTCAAAGTCCTCCTGCATGTGGGGCCGCATGCTCCACTGGGGGCTTCCGGCAATTGCGCCCAGCTGCACCACTGCCACTGCAGGCATGCCTCAGCAGACACCTTCACCCGCACCACTTGGGAGAAGCCCCTTCCAATGCATTCCTTGTCTGGACACCCAGAAGTCGCTTGCATGGTCGGGGGCCCAAGCCTGCGTCCAAATCCAGACTCCGCCGCCCTCTTGCTGGCCCAGTGGACAATGCTGTGCCTGACTATCCAGATGTGCAAGGAAGGCTGACAAAGGAATGAACAAAACAACATTAGCAAATGCACCTCAGTGCCGCATCCAACATAACCCTTGCATGTTCAGTTTTCCAGCGGCCCAGTTCCTTAATCCTATCAACGGACAGGACCCAATGAGCAGCGGTGGTGGCTGGCCCAATACGAAAGGAATAAGGTGCAGTCTGGCTGGCCGACAGGCCACATGCTGTGATTGCCTCACACATTACTGCAGCAAATTGATGCTTCCATAACAAGGACCCATCCTCATGAACCAGGAAGGGGCCATCCCCAGGCAGGCGAAGTGACACATAATACTTGGCATCTTTAAAAAGACAAGGGCTGGGCTGATCGGTGGGAAGCAGCCTCATCAAGGTGCCTCTGCCCAACTGGTCAGCTTTTGAATTGCGAATACTGAGCACCAGCTCAGCACCAGCAAGCTGAGCAACCTGCAAAGTATACAAAGAAAGTATCAGGTGTTGTAATAATTGTGATCAAACAAAACCAAAACTCAAAACACCAAATTGGCTAATAAATATTGGGAGCAATTTATTCAATCAAAAATATTGAAATGAACACAATAAGGTGCAGTGTGCAAATCCAAGCCTGTAGATACTATAAAGCACATAATAAACTGATGGCATAATATTGTGTCTAATGATAATATCCTAGCGTAGTCCAATAACGCGAAAAGTGTTGCAAATGGTACTCACAAAGTCTTTTGTGTGGGAATGGTCACAGTCAGGCAAGAGAACTTGGTCCTGCGAGATGGTAGTTGCAGACAGGCCCTCCTCCTGTATTATTAGACACAGTATTATGCCATTTATTAGCCAATTTGGTGTTCTGAGTTTTGGTTTTGAGCAACCTGCAAAAGCAAACCCCTAGGAGCCCTTAACTGTGCTGACTCCATCACCACTTCTACCACACGCAGTGCACCAAGTTGCAATTGAAAATGCTGCAGAAAAGAGTCTCGTCTCATAAGTGAACCAGCAGATTAGCCTCAGCTTGCTGCGCATAGTACCCAAATTGATAAATGTAACTGGCCTCCTACCTGACACTCTAGGTGGCTGCAATCTGGCCCGACCCTCAAGGAGCCTTGCGCACCACAAATTTGCACAAGGGTCTCTGGAATAGAGGGACTTACAGAAAAATAAAATGGCCGATGACTGAATTCGCATGAACTCCACCGCACGAGCAATAAAACGCAGGTGAACCAAACTGCAACACCTGCTGTGCAATGGTGACTCTGTGCTAAGACTAATAAGGAGCTGTGCTCTGAAGGCGAGAACTCCATCAAAGCCTTTTATAAGACTGCAAAGTGGAAGGAGAAATACAAACTACCACTCCCTGCAAAATTAGCTGCAGCAAAGGTTCCAAAGTTGGACCGAAAAATATTCTGGAAGCCACTGGGCAACTGGAACCTGGGATCTGAATCGCTCCATCTGAAAATGGGATAGGGCATCAGCAATATTGTTATTAGCACCAGGAATAAAACAGGCGGAAAACACAATATTAAATTCGTGGCATCGCAGCACAAATGTGTGTAACACTGCATAGACTCTACTGGAGTGGGATGACTGCTTTACCAAAACGCTCACCACAGCCTGATTATTGCACCAGAAACAGACCCACCAGTCCTTTAACTCTTTGGTCCAGGTGTGCACTGCTACTACAATGGGGAAAAACTCAAGAAAGGTTAAACATGGGTAATGAACTGCCACTGCTCAGGCCACCTCTGAACGCACCAACAACCCTTAAAACAAAGCCCAAAACCCAATGAGCCAGTAGCGTTCGAATGGACCTGAAAATCAAATTGCAGATTCAAGGTATCCTGCCACAAGGATACGCCATTGAACTCCCACAGGAATTCCAGCCATATCTGGAGGTCTGTCTTGACCTCCCCCGGGGCAAATCGCACCTGATGATGGGATGAACGCGGGCCTGCAGAAAGCCTGGCCAAGCATGCACAAAAGGGGCGACCCGGGGCTACCACCCTGCAGGAGAAATTCAGATGACCCAAGAGGGACTGAATCTGTTTCAAAATAACCTTTTCCCATGGCAAAACTGTGTTATGAGTTCATGCAAAGCCACCAATTTTTAATTCAGGCAAAGTACCAATAGAATATTACTGGAGTTTGGAGGAGGTTATATTGCCACCATTGAAGGAGATAATGAATAATAGCCTGAGGGAGGGAATTATCCCGACATCTTGGAAAGAGGCGCTGATAACATTAGTACCAAAGCAGAATGTGGATTTAGAGTCACCAAAAAATTACAGGCCAATATCGCTGCTGAATTGTGATTATAAAATATTTGCCAAAATATTAGCTAATAGATTGAGTAATACCCTGAATGAATTAATACATAAGGATCAAGCGGGTTTTATAAAAGGAAGGCATGCAAGGGGAAATATAAGAAATATAATAAACATAATGGAATGCCTTGAAAATAATAGGGGGAAACAAGCGGCAGTTATTTCATTGGACGCCGAAAAAGCCTTCGATAGAGTTTCCTGGCAGTTCATGAAAAAAACACTGAAAGAAATAAAGGTTGGAGAGAACTTTTTAAGGGCAATACAAGCGATTTATGAAAATCAAACAGCAAGGCTTATAATAAACAACAACTTAACCGAAAAGATAAGTATAACAAGAGGGACAAGACAGGGGTGTCCCCTGTCGCCGCTCCTTTTTATAATAATTTTAGAAATCTTATTAAAAAATATAAGAGAAGATGAAAAAATAAAAGGGGTGGTGATAGGGAAAACGAGACATAAAGTCAAAGCCTTTGCAGATGACATACTTATAACTACCGAGAATCCCTTAATTAGTATTCCTAATGTATTAAATAGGATAAATGAATATGGTAACCTTGCAGGCCTGAAAATAAACTACGATAAAACAAAGATGCTTGTCAAAAATATGGAAGAAAAAGAAAAGACAGAATTACAGGAGATTTCGGGATTAAAAATTTCAAAAAAAATAAAATATTTGGGTATTCAAATGACAACAAAAAATATTGATTTGGCTCAAGAAAATTATGTCGAAAAATGGAGACAAATAAAAAATAAATTGGAGGTTTGGTCAAAATTAAAAATTTCTTTATTAGGCAGAATTTCGATTATAAAAATGTGGGTATTGTCCAAAATGATTTATTTATTCCAAAATTTGCCGATAATAGGAGGGACGAAATTGTTCAAAGAATGGAAGAAGGATATATCAAGATTTATTTGGAATGGTAAGAAACCCCGTATTAAGTATAAAAATTTAATTGACCACAAGGATAGAGGCGGCTTTGGGCTACCAGATTTAGAGTTATACCATGATTCGGCAGCGTTAGTATGGATAAAGGATTGGATAGAACTAAAGGATAATGACTTATTAGATTTGGAAAGCGATGGACTGGGCTTCGGATGGCACTTTTATTTAATGAAAGAAAAGATAAACAAACAGAATGTATTTAATAATAACATCATCAGGAAATCGTTGTTTAGAATTTGGACAAAATATAGAAGATATTTCGAACCAAAGATACCTTGGTGGCTATCCCCTTTGGAATTATTGTCTGTAAAGAAAAGAAATATGGATTCAATTTGGCCGACATATAAGAATTTATTAGAGGCAAAAAATAATGAATTAAAATTGAAGGAATATGGAGTAATTAAAAATTATTTAACTAGTTGGTTGCAATATTTCCAAATTAATCAGAGGTTTAATCAAGATAAAAAAATTGGATTTGAAAAAGAGAAGTCTAAATTAGAAGAAATATTATTGGACAAGAAAAAAGACTATATTAAAAATTTATATTATGTTTTGTTAAAATGGGAGACTGAAGAAGAACAAGTCAAGGAATCTATGATAAAATGGGGGCAAGATCTGGGGAGACCAATTATGTTTGAAAATTGGGAAAATCTCTGGAAAAGGGACAGCCACTTAACACCAAACTACGATATAAAAGAAAATATCTTAAAAATGCAATATAGGTGGCATCTGACGCCGGTGAAGCTAGCCAAGATGTATAAGAACTCAAATAACCAATGTTGGCGCTGTAATAAAGAAATTGGTACGTACATTCACATCTGGTGGCAGTGTAACAAAATTAAAACATTTTGGGATATAGTGTATAAAGAACTTAAGAAAATGTTGAAATATTCTTTCAAGAAGAAAATAGAATTGTTTCTATTGGGTATGATGGACAGAGAGATCAAGACCAAAGATAGGCATATAATCATGTATGCGACCGTCTCAGCAAGGTTGTTAATAGCTAGAAATTGGAAATCTCAAAAAGTACCTAGCAAAGAGGATTGGCATTTAAAAATGCTAACATATTATAATTTGGCATCCAAATATGAAGAACTAAAAGGAATAAACGAGATAGAGAGAGAGGAGAAGTGGAAATTATTCAAAGAATATATGAATTTGTATGTTGAGAAGGCCAATCTCTTAGTAGAGTATTAAAGACCTAAATAATAGAACTTAATGATAAAGAAGAGATAATAGAGCATGCAGATGGAGGAAAAGAAGATATTAATACAGTAAGGAGTAGACTGAGAAGTAACAAGGGGTAGGGGGGTGGGTAGCTATAGAGGGTGGGGTACGAGGAGGGAAATTAAGGGAAGGAGGGAAATTATGTTTGTGCTTTGTTAATGTTTAGTTAATCTATGTATTTATGCTATGTATCTTTGTTATTTTCATGTATTTTTGTAATCTTTATTATTATTATTATTATTTTTCTTTGTAAACTTTGAACTTAAATAAAGTCTATTTTAGTAAAAAAAAAAAAAAAAATTCAGGCAAAGCAGAAGTCAGTGCCAAAATATCCAACTGAATTCTGAGGCAAGATTTGCACACCAGGGATAATATCCATAATATCCCTTAAAGTGTTGGTTCAAGCTTCAATGTCTTTGACTGGTGCGCCATCTATGCCTTCCGAAGGTAGGCCATACCTAGCCCTGTAGGTGTTGGCCCTGCGCTGCCACATCCAACTAGGAAGGCCAGAAGCCCCCCTTCCCCATGACCCCAGTATACGCCAAGGGCCATGTCAGACTCGTCCTCCTAGGTCTCAGAAGACACACCAGTAAAAGAGGAAGAATCGCTAGCTCTACGCCTCTTGGCCCTGTGTTTGGAGCAGCTGCTCTTCTGTCGCATGCCACCCGAGGAAGGGACTCTAGGCACTGGAAGATCCTCCTCTGTAAAAGGCGAAAGATTTATAGGATCTGAGGTGAAACCAGAAGATCCTCCTCTGTAGACTGGATGCTGAACACCTCCCTTGAAGGAGCAGATCATACCTGCAGGGAAACAGAAGCAGAAGCATGCGAGGAGCAATCTGGGAAGAAGACCCCCCCACACACACACATGCTGCACAGGATGGGTGCCTGAGCTCCCAGGCCCCGGGGTGCAGACTGCGAACGGGGCAGTCATGACTGGAAGGCCCGTTGCATCATGGCACCCATACTCCTGGGCCAACCCCTGAGACTAACTGGGACTGGGATCCTGGACTGCTGGAATTGGGAGAATAAGGCACCAGAAGAATCAAAAGTCTCACTCCCTTCGCTTGTATCTAAAGGACCATGAGCCTCATCTAGAGTGGAAGAGGTGGAAGGGCCAGGCTGAGAAATAGGCTGCCTTCCAAACTGCTGAGCCAGGGACTCCAGCTCCATATTAAATCTGGCCAGGGCTGCAGGATCTGCTCCAATATCGGCCATTATTGTTCCCAAGCGATACGGCATATTTTGAGGTAGCGCTGGGAAAGGCACTAAATGCAAAGCCTGAGACGGGCATCTGATTTCCCTTTAGAAGAGAGAGCAGGACTCAGATTCCATTCAAAAGGCATCGCGGTCCAAACAATCAAATAAAATTGGCAAGACTACAGAATGCATTTCAATTGCACTGCGCAGCTAAGATGGTGCTCCCGTCAAAACAAGATGGCGCCCAGACACCTAAGATGGCGCTCCCACCAGAATGCCAACAGTGACATCCCCTACAAGGAGAGGTAAAATAACGCCAGTCACGTTGGCACTAAGTGGGGGTGGGTCCCAAGCCTGGCAAAATTCCCCACAGACCCCTAATAGAAGCAGCTGCCAAGAGAGGGGACTCTGCACATTTATATAAGTTGGCTTAAAATTTTTTAAGAGCCCTGACGCTGCAGCCGCAGCCGGCAAAGGAGCATGCAGGTAGCCGACCGGCCAGTAAAGGTGACGGCAAGCTCCGGAGGCTCAAGGGGGCCGAAGCCCCGTGGGGCAAAGTCCCTTAAGGGGGAAAGGGAAAGGCAAGGGAAGGGGGGGAATTAAATGGGGAATAAACGACTACAGGATAAATCGAGAGATTTGGGTGGGGGCTGGGTTGGGGCCCAAGTTCAGATCAGGAGGATCTCTGCATAGATGTATTTTCTGGTTTCTTATGTTACAGCGTGAGTATAAAATACACTTGTTTAAGAGACCTGTATCTGACTCAGTATTCCTCAATAAAAACATAAAACTATAGCCCAGTGTTTTCAGTGGAGTTACGATGAAATTAACAAAGTTAGGGAAATTTATTTTGATGTGCATAAACAACATGAGTGGCTATCCTGTATAAGTGAAACCTTTTAATTTTTTCAAGTCATCTCAAAAACGATGTTCGGTCTAGCCACTTGAAACAAGTAGGAAACATTCTAATAGCAACCAAGCTTCAACTGCCTCAAAGTGGTGTTCATCCAGTGTACTTTCTGTAGAAGATTGGTTCCATTATATTAGCTAAAATGATAAAACTGGTTTGACTGAGGGAGGGATGCTAAAGGAGATTGAACTTTGAGACACTATGCAGCCCATTTATCATCTCTGTGAATCAGAAGATGGATATTTTATTTATCAAATTTATCAAATTTCTATCCCACCATTCCTGCCGAAGGACTCCCCACTGGATGTTCCAAAACCTCTTCATGAAGTTCATTAGGAAAGATTCCTGAGTAAGCTTAGCTATCCTGGGAGATGAAGAGAGGTCATCAGATAGAAAAGTGACTTTTTAAAAGTAGGAAGCAGGACAAGTGGATAGAACCTTCAGTGGGAAGGAGCTGGAAGTGAGATCTCAGAAGGATCGGTATTGGGTTTGGCGCTTTTCAGTTTATTTAATTGCTTATATTTCTGTCCCATACACCCCCCCCAAAGGATCCTATGGCAGCAAACAAAAGAAAAGAACATTAAGAACACTAAAAAATACCCACAAACACACCCTCCCACTTAATAATCTGAAGTCTGAACAGAGCAGCATCTTAAAACTTGGGTAAATTAATAGTGCAAGAGATGGATGGATGTCACTGGACATGAGTTGACACCAAATAAGCAGCTACATCACAAGTACATTGTTTGCCCCATAGCATATGAACACAAATATTTCTTTGTGTGTGTGAATATAATATACGTTTCAGGAAATGAAGTTGTATGAGTTTTAGTTTTAGCTGGAACTTGGAAACTCTGGATTATTGGTACTTGACGCCTGTTCTCTTGAACAACTGCTTCTATCTGTAGGTATGGAGGTGTGCATTGGCTCAGGATATTATTGATGCCTCTTTCAAAGAGGAATGGAGTGGTTCTAGCTGCTTTCAAGGCTATGATCATGAATCCCTTCATCCTTCTTGGATTTGTTCCATTTCAGGCTTTCCAGAATGGGATGGGTTATCAAGACTAGGGGGTGTCAACGTGGTGCAGTTTAGAAGACAATTGCCATCAACCCTAGCTAGAATGACAAGTTTAGCGGGCAATGTGATGTGTAGTCCAGCTACATCTGGAGGGCACCCTATTGGCTATTCCTGATCAAGACCCTTTTCCATCTCATCAGGCTCAGCTTTACCTAAAACAACCATTGTAGTTTTGTTTGTAAATTACAAATATTGAATTGAGTTCTCATTCTTCATTCCTAGGGGATTCTGGGAGCTATATTTTGGGAGGACTATAAAATGAGAAATTTGACTTGGCATCAATGAACTGCACTTTGGAAGAATTTGAGAGGATGTTTTTACAAAATTGTACGAAATTACGAAATACTACAAAACTGAACATGTCCAGTTGGTTTGCTCTTGGAATACAATAAGGTTACAGCACCACCAGATTGCTGTGAAGAAAATAAATATATATGCAATGTACCAACTGTTGGTCACTTTGTGTCTGATTGTGTATTGTCCCAAATGTATTTCAAGTACTTAATATATATGTTTCTTATCCCTGAGAATGGAAGAGGCAGCTGGCAGAATTTCATGCAGTTCCCACAAATAACAGGAATAACATTTAGGTTGACATAAACTTCACTGGGACTAAATTAACACCAGCTTCTTCTTTATTTTATCCCTTTGGGGGAGAAAACTGCAATCACTGAAGAATATAAATCTACTTAATTACAAGGTATTAGAAATAGTAATCATGAAACAGCCAGGAACAGAGCCCAGAGGAGCAGCAAGTTGGGCTCTCTTATTTCCTAAAAGCAAAATATTCCACAGAAATAAGAAAATTCATTCCCGCCCCCCCCCATATTTTGGCACACAGAATGGTACAATATCACAGTATTTTCTGTCTGGGTATTCACTCCCCCACCTTTTTCAATATAAGTCCATGAGATGTGTCCAGACGTCAACACGAGAAACAATGGGCCTAACAGCTTTCCCATTGGCAGCCCAAGTGGAGTCAATGCACTTGGTCCATGTCAGGGGTGACTCCCCAGCTCTGGGTCGAACACACCCTATTTATCAACGAGCAGATGCCGAAATCCTGCTTACATCTGTAATCAATAAAGTTGTGGCGTAAATCAAAGCAATGTTTTTTTGATGTTTTCTGGCCCTTACTACGACACAGGCATCATGCGCCTGTTACAGCAAATTGGAGTAGATTTTGGGATGACGTGTCTTCAGAGAAGATGTAGAGATGACCTGATTCTGCTGTCTGATGTAGGTTCTTGGCACCTGAAGTTGTTATGAAATCTGAGGGTAACGAAAATCTTAATTGTTACACCTTAATTGTAGTAGTGATCACCAGTGTGCCTATGGTTCCATTATGTACCTGCTGAAGAACATGGTTTCATCATATTATCTAAAATGACAAATTGCTTCTTTGGCAGAGTGAGAGAATCCAATATAAAGCAAACCTTCAGGGACTTACAGCAGCCAAACTACTAATTGGCTCCAAGTGGGGCTCACCCAGTGTAGTTGCTGAAGAAGATTCGTTCCATAATGTACCTGCCAAAAACTGTGGTTTCATCATTTTCTCTAATTTGACACAATTGCTCATGTGGCTGAGCGAGGGAAGCCAAAACAGACAACAGTTTGAGAGACTATGAAGCCCTTTTAAAATCGGTAACCAGGGTTGAGATCCCCTGTCCTGGGAACCAAATGCAGCTCCATATCTCTCTATCTGGGGTCTCAATAAAGCGTAAGAGAGGAGACTTTGAGAGACAATGCATCCCCTTTATAATTTACACAGAGCAGGACTGTTGACATTTCAATTTTTATCTGATTTATTTTTTATTAAAGTTCCATCCCATCATTCCTCCCAAAGGAACTCAGTCTTAATATTCAAAAGGTTTTTTAGTGAAAGATGCCTGAGGGTGCCTAGCTGTCTTTGGATAAGAAGCCAGATCTGTTAAAAAAAATGCAGGAAGCAGAATTAGGTGTTAGACATAGAATCCTTGAAGGAGCAGTATTTTGTTCTGACCCATATTCATTTATTAACATGTAATGCAACCCCAAAATTCCCACAAAAGGAACCAGGACAGGTAACAAGAGAAAAAAATAAAAGGATAAAATGTATATCAAGAAATTGTTTTTTTTAAAAAAAAACCTGAAAGGGTTGAGAAATATTAATAACATTGAAAATTAGCAATAACTGGTTCCAGATAATACAGTAAATTCAAGGCTGCTATGAGCAGTGCCTTTCAGCCTTTAAATGCCTGGGAGAATAGGAATTTTCAAAATCCTCCAGAAAATGAAGAAGGAAAGAGATGGATATTCTTCAGCAGAAAGGGCACTCCATGTCAAGGGTTTAGTGCTGATTTACCCTCAAGAAAACAGCCTTCTTTGTTGTGAAACAATTCTTTTGTTAAATCTGCTTCAGAAAAAGAAGGCATCATCCCCCCTTTCAGTAGTTTGGAGGAATAGAAACATGGCTATAACTAATCCTTTGGCAGTTCTGACCTCAGATATCTCCCCATCACTTGCTCTCTGTACATTCTGGTGGCCACTGGCAAACTTTGGGGTCAAATTTCAGTGGCACCATGTTAAACAGGGTTGCATTATCGTCCGAATTCTATTCATTAATTTTATTGCCATGATCCTACACCTTGTTGAAGGGAAACTCCCCTCTGGAGTAGAAATCATATATTGAAGAAATGGAAAGCTCTTCAATCTGAGCAGGCTGAAAGCAAAGAGTAAATTTATCATAACTTCAGTCACAGAGTTTAAGTATGCTGATGACAACGTAGTGTGAGCACACTCAGAAGATGACTTCCAAACCATCCTAAATATCTTTGCAGAAGCTTACAAAAAGCTTGGCCTATTGCTCAACATTCAAAAACCAAAATGCTGCACCAACAAGCACAAAACAACCCTTCTGCAGTGCCGCAAATCCAACTCAATGGTGTAACGCTGGAAAATGTTGATCACTTCTTCTACCTGGGCCACCTAAACTGGCCAAAGTTTCAGGGAACTGGAAAGGACAACATGAGGAGAGGAGAGGAGAGGAGAGGAGAGGAGAGGAGAGGAGAGGAGAGGAGAGGAGAGGAGAGTTCTGACCTCAGATATCTCCCCATCACTTGCTCTCTGTACATTCTGCCACTGGCAGACTTTGGGGTCAAATTTCAGTGGTACCATGTGAGACGCCAACATTTGCCACCTAACCCCATCTCTCACCTTCCATTCTATGTTATTTAGTCGTGTCCGACTCTTTTTGACCCCAGTGACCAGAGCATGCCAGGCACTCCTGTCTTCCACTGCCTCCCACAGTTTGGTCAACTCATGTTAGTAGCTTCAAGAACACTGTCCAACCACCTTTCCTCTGTCGTCCCCTTCTCCTTATGCCCTCAATCTTTCCCAACACCAGGGTCTTTTCCAGGGAGTCTTCTCTTCTCATGAGGTGGCCAAAGTATTGGAGCCTCAGCTTCAGGACCTGTCCTTCCAGTGAGCACTCAAGGCTGATTTCCTTCAGAATGCATAGGATTGATCTTCTTGCAGTCCATGATCCTCTAAATCTGCCTCTGTGGTGCTTCATTTTTGGCTAAAACCCAAATGCTATATAGCATACAAGGATGCTCAGTGATTCTGCTTTTTCTGCTTTTATAAGTACACCTTGAATCACAAGGATTAGAATAGGTATCCTTTAGCTTTTGTTCTACAATTTTGTGAAATAACTCTGCAAAATTGAATCCATTTGCTCATAATTTGAGAGGGGGACAAAAACACAAAATCTCCCCTCCTTCCTGGTCAAATATATATAATTAGGATATTCTGGGATCAAATCAGAAAATTCTGAAAATCTGGGACACTCCCTGGAAAATAGGGACTCTTGGAGGGTCTGAAACACTAGTCATGCCTCGGAACTAATTTTGGAAAGGATCCAGGATAGATTGGTCCTTAATTTGTGTGCATGAGTGGAGGTGGTTCTGGATTTTGGCCCAAATTCAGTTTAGTTGTGTACATAGATGCATTTTCTGGTATGTGTGTTTGAAATGATCCAGGGTGAGTGTCTGGAGGTGGTTGGTGGATGGATGACAGCTTACAGATTGAGGTTAAATCCTGACAAGACAGAAGTACAGTTCTTGGGGGACGGTGTGTGTGTGTGTGAGGGGGACTCCCTGTACCTGAATGGGGTAACTGTGCCCTGAAGGACCAGGTGTGCAGCCTGGGAGTCATTTTGGACTCACAGCTGTCCATGGAGGTGCAGGTCAATTCTCTTTCCAGGGCAGCTGTTTACCAGCTCCATCTGGTATTCAGGCTGAGACCCTACCTGCCCACAGACTGTCTTGCCAGAGTGGTGCATACTCTCGTTATCTCCTGCTTGGACTACCGCAGTGCACTCTATGTGGGGCTGCCTTTGAAGGTGACCCGGAAACTACAACTAATACAACATGAGCAGCTATACTCATGACTGGGTTTTGCCCCCCCGAGAGCATATAACACTGGTCCCGAAAGACCTTCATTGGCTCTCAGTATGTTTCTGAACAATATTCTGACCTTTCTAGCCCTAAACGGCCTTGGTCCAGTATACCTGAAGGAGCATCTCCACCTCCACTTCTGAGGGTCTTCTAGTGGTTCCCTGACTGCAAGAAGTAAAGTTACAGGAACCAGAGAAAGGTCCTTGTGGGCAGTGGTGCTCTCCCTGTGGAACATCTTCCCATCAGATGTCAAGGAGATAAAGAACTACACAACTTTTAGGAAACATCTGAAGGCAGCACTGTTCAGGGAAGTTTTTAAGACGATGTTTTTATTATGTTTTAGATATGCTGTAAGGCACCCAGATTGGCTGGGGAAATGGAGTCAGATGGGCAGGGTATAAATAATAAAATTATTATTATTATTATTAGTTTAAGATAACTAAATTCCTGGTGTGTGACTCAGCATTCTTCAGTAAAAATATGGCCTTGTATTAGTGGAGTCATCATGCGATTAATGAAGATAAGGAAATTATTTTGCTTTGCATAAACAACATGAGTGCCTTTCCTATGTAATTAACACATTTGAATACTTTGCTTGGTATTTCCAAGATGATGTGTGTTCGAGACACTTGAACCTAGAAGGAAATATTCTAATAGCAGTCAAACTCCAATAGCCTCAAAGTGGTGTTCATCCAGTGTACTTTCTGAAGAAGAGAGTTTCCGTAAGAGTGGCTCCCATTGTGGTGAAATTGGGGTGGGATGGACTGGAACGTTATTTGGGGAGTTTTCATGGGCTTTCCAAAGGTGATTCAACGACTTAAAATTTGTTTCTTATCCCTGAGAATGCAATGGAAGAGGCAGCTGTCAGTATTTCATACAGTTCCCAAAAATGATATAATCCAATTTCTACTCAGTGCTTTGTGTTCTAATATAAAATTACAAGATATATGGGAAAGCATGCAATCTCTACTGTCATCATTTCCCACCCCCTCACTGGACCAGTTCTGCCTAGGGCTCCTCTTCTTGGCCTATATATCCCTCCAGGTCAGCCTCTTCCACCATCAGTTGTCTGCTTCTTTGAACTGAGTTCTCCTCAGCTTTTGATCTCTCCAGCACTATGAAGATCTTCCTGAGTACTTGTCTCTTCTTGGCCATCCTTTCTTCAGGTGAGTAGGAAGCTGCAATCTTGAATTGCTTTTTCAAATGTTGGAGGGGATATGCAGTGGGCTAGAGAAGGCAAACTGATATTGGCTCTAGGAAGGGTGAATGAAGCTAAAAATATTAAAATACTGAGAATCTGCACTCCAAATTTTGGGAGACAGCCTTGTGGAGTGTACTTCTGTTTCAAGGGTTTGGCTTTCTTCACATACAGCATGAGTGCTGCATGTGAAAGTTTGCAATGGGACTGCTGAAATTCAGTTGGGCACCTCAAGGCCTGAAGATGTGTTGTGGGGGAGGATGTCCCTGCTTTAGTATACGCATTCATAATAGTAAAATGGGTGAAGACTGTTTGTCACTCCATCTTTGTGTCTGGAGATGTTCTTGTGTGTGAGATAGGGGGAAGAAGTGTGTCAATGTTCATGCAGCCTCCAACCCGCTTATGTGGCTCTTGAGACCAATAAGATTGCTCATGTCTGGTTTGGAAGATTGTATCCAGGTGGTGGATGTAGATTCCATTTCTCAACGACTGAGGAACTTATATATTTGGCACTGAATATTTCTTCTTCTCTCTCTTTGCAGTGATAGCCGTGCAATGTACAGTAAAGAAACCAAATGTAAGAAAACCACAAACAACTTGTCAAACGACCAAAGGTGGCAGTTGCTTTACTCGTATTACTTTCAATAATTTAAGTGAGTATAAAGCCTTTGTGTTAGATTAATCCTGAGTGTGTGGGTCTGTCATTTGGACCCTGGGAAATATAGGGGGGAGCCACAGAATGCTGATCTCACCCAATGTCAAGCAATTCCTTTTTCTCAACAATTATATATTAGTAGAATTAAGTATATATATTAAAAATATGTGTAAAATGTGCCAATGAAAAATAAAAAGTTGTAGCATCTTTTTCAATAAAAACAGTAATTCTCCAAAAAGCCTGGTATCTGAAGTGTGCATGCACACTAAAGCTCATACCAAGGACAAACTTAGTTGGTCTCTAAGGTGCTACTGGAATAATTTTTTTCACCCCCCCAAAAAAAGCCTGTTGGGACAAGAAGGTCTTCACCTGATAGGAGAAGGACAAGAAGGGTGGCAATCTAGCTTCTCCTGGGATGGAGTTCTAGTGTCGAGGAGAAGGCACTGAGATCATGGGCGTACCGAAGGGGGGGCAGGAGGGGGCAGGTGCCCCCCCCTGGAAGCAAGCTGCCCCCCCCAGAAGCAAAAATGATCGGCATTCTTTTCCGTAATTTTTTCCCCAGGAGCATTTGTTTTCCTGGCTGGGCACAATTTCTCCCCCTCTCCCTCCCTGCATCCTCCCTCCTCCGCCTCCCCTAGAAGCAAGCTGCCCCCCCCAAGCAAAAATGATCTGCGTTCAAAACTTCAAAGCATTTCCCCCCCAATTATTTTTTTCAGAAGCATTTCTCTCTCCCTCACTGCATCCTCCCTCCTCCCTCCCTCCCTCCTCCTGATGCAGCCATTGGCTAATATCGCTGAGGCACAGGCCAGTGGGCGGGCAGCTCTGCAAGGCTGAGAGCAGGAGGAAGAGGGCTGGGCTGCTCTCTGCTATTTGCCTCGTGCCAGCTGTTTCCTCTCCTGGCTCAGCACGTGTCTCCTCGGCCCCTCTGCCCCTCCAGCAGCAGTAAGTAATTTATTTCTGGGAACTTCGTGTATAAGAAACCTTGCTGAAAAGTTATAGCTTTCTAGGTCCTTTCCTTAGGTTGTGTTCCTCAAGTCCTTTATGGGAAGAAATTGGCCACTGTGATGCATTGGCAGGCTGCTCTCCCATAAAACATCCTTTTAAAATAAGCCTGCAGGGGGTTGGTTGGGGTCTTCAGACAATAATGTCTGAAGACATAATTAGTTAAAAAAAGGAGGAAGATAATAATAGTCAAGAAAGGAGAGAATAAAACTCTAATCTAAACTCTGAAAACCCAGATTTCCATCTTTCCTTGCCAGAAAGCAGAGTTGGTCTGAACTCCAACCCATCACACCAGTATTAAAAAATAATAAAATTTATGCTCCAACGCTTGCAGACACATTGCTTTCGTACCTAAATTGAGAGTTGGAAGGGACCCTGAGGTCACCTAGTCCAACCCCCTAAAATACAGGGTTCACAACAAGATTTGTACTACCAGAGAGAGACACACACACTTGGATAAAGTACCTACTTTATATAGAAGCCTTTAACACAGATGGGGTGCTTATTATAACACATAAACTACCCAAGTTGGGCAAAGTCTCTAAAGAAGAATTAATCTATATATATAAAATCCAAGTGTCTCTGCGTCCAGTCCCTGTGTCCCTGGGTTTGCGTGCAGGAGAAGGCCCTCAAGTTCATGGTGAGGAGGGAATGAATGGGGAGAGAATGGCGGTGGGGGGATGCGGTTGGGGAGGGAGTTGGCGATGACTGTTGCTGGTTGCTGTGGTAGGAAGAGGAGGGGGATGGCGGGCGGGGGGCATAAATAATCAGAAAGGGAAGCTCTGGTGTATATGGAACCCGCTGGCAACCCCAGAATATCTGCGAAATGGGTTTAGGTAACCGGGAGGACCAGGGAAGGCATACATGTTGAGAGCTGAGGATTCTGCGGGATGTATGGGGAGGAAAGAGGGCCAGGCGAGTAATGCCTTTCCTTTTCGAGGTGGGTCTTTTGGTTTTTTGGTTTGTTTTTTTTTAGGTGTGAGCTTCTTTTATGTGGGGTTGATTTCGAAAGAGAGAGGATGCCTTTTTAAAAAAACAAACCCGAGGGATTTGGGTAACGAGGGGCTTAAGAATGAGGCTGAATTTTTGAGGAGAAAGATTGTGAGGTTTGGGGACACACTTAAGGAATGCTGAAGGGAAGGCCTATATAGAGGGACTGATAGAAAAAATGGAGGGTTTAGGAACGATGGACCAGATTGGTTGTTTTTTGTTTGTTTTTTAAGGGATGGTGGCAGGTGGTCACCTATGTGTTCTTAAAGAGGCCTGGAGTAGGATTAGGGTTTTGGTTTCAAAGGCAGACTTTGCTAGCAAGGTTAGCTATGTTGGGTCACTTTTGAAGAATGCAGGTCTTCTCACAAAAGTAGGTCAGCTCTGCGCGTGTTCCCAATGTTGCTAGGGCAACAGGGACGCTATGTGCAGAGCTGGCTGCATCATGTGGCTCTCGCGTTATTAGGGGGGAAAAAACGAGATAAGCCTGACAGCATGGTTGTCCACCTTTTTCTGTTTTTACAAATGTTTGACCACATATGTTCTAGCGCCCGTTATTTTAACGGGCTTAAAGCACTAGTAGTTAATAAAGATAAAAGGGAACACACACAGGAATTGAGAAGGGATGAGTACCTTTCACTTATATTTTTATATTTTATATTGGCAGTGCCAGTAGGCCATGAGTTTCTGCAGAGCTCTAACTTTTGTAACAATGTGTCAGGGGCAAGGGGACATTGTCTAGAGGGGCTCCCTTGAGGGCATAGATTTGTTCCTTACTGCTCAACTTGGGAGACTTCGTTTAGGTGACCCCCCCCCCAATTCCACAACAGGTCGGCCTGTTTTGGTTGTGGACTGTGTTATAAGAATTTTTAAGGTCTTTCATATTTATATAATATATATATGTTATTAATGTACAAAACAAATAAGGCCACCTGTCTGAAAACAGCACAGAAAGAAAGACAGGCCTCACTCCATTTTGACTCCTAGCTGGCCAAGTGTTTTCATCTGCAGGGAGGAGGTGAGAAGTCTCTGCCTGAGGGCCAGGTGATGGGCTATTTCCCTCACAAAGGACGACCATTAGCTCTACCTGCCAGGGCAGGAAACCTTTTGTTTTACACAAATGTGTGTCTGGGAGGGGTGAAGGAGAGATGGCACAGGTGTGGAAAATTCCCAAGTTACCTCCTCTGACCCTCCCAAATTTATTTGCAAATTTATTTCCATTTATTTCCATGTGCTTTATATTGGATTTCTTGGGTGGGGCCTGTGTTTTGGCACCAAAAGTACAATATTTGCAGTGCATAGGAATTTGTTAACCCCCCCCCCCAAATAGTCCAGCCTACCAGTTATAGTTTATTAGTTTACCTTCTTATTTACAGTTAGAAGACATCGAGGCTGCCTAAATGGATATAAGAAACTGGTTCCAAAAAGGTAAGTTAAGTAATTTCTGTAGAAAATTAAATTTTAAATTAAAACTTCACTTAATTTTATACTAAAATGTTACTTTTATTTGTAAAAATATATTAATATCTAGGGACTAGGATGATTAGGTTTTGATTTGATCAGAGAATTTTCTGTTGGCTACTGTGGTACTACTGCATACCATATTTTATAACTTTCATGAAATTGTCAATGCACTAGAACATCTCTGGGTCGAAGGAAACTATGCTACAAGAAAATCTGCCTACCAATTGCAGTGTTTTTCTAACTTATACATTTTAGAACACCACTGATAACTGAGCCAGGTCAATTCTTGATAATTTGATGAATCATATCCTCTGGTTGGACAATAGTCAGTGTGTGTTATAAGAGAGGTTTATTATAATCAATGTTATGCTATTTATTATTGTATTATTCAAAGGAGCTGAGTCTAACTTGTTGTCTGACTTGTCTGCAGGCAAATCTAATGCCAAAGTTATGACATTATTTTATTTATTTTTTCTGGATGAATGATTGTTAATGGTTTTGAACTATGTTAATTTCTATGATTTTCAGGCAGAAAACAAAAAAAGGATCAAGATGACAGTAGTGGAAGTGGAAGCAAAGGTGGTGATGAAGATGGGACTAAACTGACCGAACCATCGGATTCAGAGTTGATTATGGAACAAGGGTCTAGTAATTCTTCTCCTCTACATGTAGCTGTCCCTGGGACTGGGACCTCTAAAACAATTGAAGAATACGATGGCTACCATGAAAATGACATTGGTCATTATGTTGGTCACACCCTTAAAGTGAAACCACAAAAAAGAAGGAATTGCTTACAAACCCCTGGGTTCCACCATCAAAATACAATTTTGGTTCAGATGCCAGCACACTGAAAAGAAAATTTAACCACCGCTGGTTACATCAATATACTCCTTGGTTGGTGTACTCAAGTTGTTTGAAAGGTGCTTTTTGTATGCACTGTGTTCTGTTTCCTCCTGATATTGCTTCAGTTAAAGGAGTTTTGGGGTCATTCATCGTAAAGCCATACAGGAAGTTTAAAGATATACATGAAGATTGTAGAAAGCACGTCGGCAGTCACTACCACAAAACTTCAACAGCTGCTGCAAAAGCGTTCCTTGAAAATGTTCCAGTTGATGTCCAGTTGCAAAGTGGTCACCAGAAGATGATTGAAGAAAACAAACAAATATTGTCATCAATTATTTCTTGTATCATATTTTGTGGAACTCATGATTTGCCGCTTAGAGGAAAGGAAGGAGAAGAGGGGGTTTTCTTTGACCTTTTAAATTTGAGAATTGACTGTGGTGATGAGAAGCTAAAGAGTCATTTGGATAGATGTTGAAAAAATGCAGTCTACACTTCACCAAAAATTCAAAATGAGATTATAAGATTATGTGGTGAAGTTGTCAAAGAATTATCGAAGATTGTAAACAAGCAAAAGCTTACGCTGTAATGGCTGATGAAACAGCAGATATCGCTGGAAAAGAACAGCTTTCTATTGGATTGCGGTTTTATGATGAGAGGCAAGAAAAAATCAGAGAGGAATTTGTTGGCTATGTTGAGCTGAAATCTCAAGAAGCCCCTACAATCGCTAGCGCAATTCAGAGTTTTTTAGTTCATCAGAATCTTTCAGCAGAGAATTGTGTTGGATTTGGATTTGACGGATGTTCTACGATGGCTGGAAAAGAAGGTGGTGTGCAGGCCATTCTGAAGAAAAAGTACAGTAAATCTTTATTTTTCCATTGCTCAAGCCACAAACTAAATCTTGTGGTCAATGATGCTAGCAAACTACCAGAAATAAGAAACACAATTGCAACGGTTAAGGATACAATATCCTTCTTTAGAGAGTCACCAGCCCGCAGGAATTAGGTTCCCAATCTATCAAGACTCTGTGAGACCAGGTGGTCTGAGAAATACAAGAGCATAAGAAAATTTTCAGAAAGCTTCCATGAAATCGTCAATGCACTAGAACATCTCTCGGTCGAAGGAAACTATGCTACAAGAAAATCTGCCTACCAATTGCACAGTGCAGTTACTAAACCAATTTTCATCATAGGTTTAGTCATGATTGCAAAATACTCTGCGATTTTGGAACCCGTTGTGAACGTTCTACAAGGTAAAAATATGGATTTGATTATGGTGAGGAAACATATTGGTCAAATCCTTGATGTCATCAAGAAGGATCGACAAGAAATTGAGCATGTTTCTGATGAATTACTTAAAAAAGCACATGATATCGCGGAGAAAGTCGGGGTTGAGTTATCAGTACCACGAATCGCTCAAAAGCAAATAAACAGAAGTAATCCGCCATCTGAGACTGCGATTGAATACTGGAGACGGTCGTTGATCATCCCTTATCTTGACTCCCTAACTTTATCTTTGAATGTTAGATTCTCACACGAAAATACACCTGCTTTTGCCTTATCCCATCTTCATCCGTCATACATGCTAAAAATGGCTTCAAAAGATTTGAAAAAACTGCAAAGTCTTTCATGGAGTTTTATGAGTTGGGTGATATCTCTGCAGAATTAGATTTGTGGTATAATCTGTGGAAAAAGAAGGATTTAGCAGGAGACAAATTAAAGGACATTGAAGTGGCTGCACTTTTGGAGGAGGCTAATATTTTTTTCCCTGCAACAAGGCACACACTCCTCATTTTAAGTGCTTTCCCGTCCACCACGGCTACTGTTGAACGATCTTTCAGTACCCTTCGAAGGGTAAAGACCTGGCTCAGAAGTACAATGGGAGAGGACAGACTGACTGGGTTGTGTTTGATGAGCGTCCATCGGAAATTCTTCAAGGAAAATCAGGACTGGATTGAAACGAAAGTTTTGAACAAGTTTTCTTCAAACCCAAGAAAAATGATATTAGTATAAGACATGTAACTAGAATAAAAAAATTTTTTTCAAGCAAATCATTGTAATAACTATCGTAATAAAGCACTGCTATAATTATATATAATTTTCTTAAAATTTTGGTTTCATTCACCTTTTCCGTGCTGAAATGTCACAACCTGAACAACCATGGCTTGCCCCCCCCTAGTTTTGATCCTGGGAGGGAGTTCTAGTGTCGAGGCCCCTGCACTGAGATGGCTCTTTTCCATGTCAATAACTAATATAGTGTGCAGCCTCTCCCACACCTTTACACGGGGAAGCCTCTTAGCCCCAGAGAACCACTGGCAACCTAGTAATTAACACTCTATACACCATATATACACACCGAAAAAGAAAATATTAAGTTCATCCATCGCTCATTCTAACATGACTTCCGATTCCCCACTGTGGTTCCTAAGTTTCATTACTCTGCGCTCTTAACTCTCTCCTAAATTCTTCTGTTATTTTAATTCTTTATCAGTTTCTTAATTCATGCAGAAATCAATCAAGGCTGGCAAAACAATTTATGTTATTACAATGTTCTTTTAAATATTCTCTGTAGATATTCCACTCTCTATTGAATCTTTGATCTGTATGGTCTTGAAATCTTGCTGTTAATCTTGCTAGTTCTGCATATTCTAGCATTTTATTTTGCCAATTTAATTTTGAGGGGATAGAATCCCCTTTCCTTATCTCAGCAATTAGAATCCTAGCTGCTGCTACCACATACATAAAGATTTTCCTTACCCTTTTGGAATTTAATTGCTCATTATACCTAACAGGAAGGCTTCAGGCTTCTTTGGGAAGGAAGATTTACACATTTTTTAAAAAACAATTTACAATGATTGTTTCCCAAAATCTCCTGATTTTTTATTTATTTTTTATTTTTGCCATTCCACCACATGTGGATCATGGTGCCTTCTGCCTCCCTGCATCTCCAACAGATGTTTGCTCTAGTTTTATACATTTTGGCCAGTTTTACAGGTGTTAAGTACTATCTGTAGAGGATCTTCATGAAATTCTCTTTCAAATCGTAGCACGCTATGAATTTTAGGTCCTCCCTCCACAACTTCTCCCATGATTCCACATGGATGTTGTACCCAAATTCTCTGCTCCATTGTACCATCATCATTTCCACTAAGGATCCAGTCCAAAGCAACTTCTACTACACAAAGTGGTGACCGCCAAATCACTGCCAAACCTCCAAAAACCTGGAACTTGTCTGTCATGCCATTATGGATGTCCATTACTAACACGTTGCAGCCATTAGCTGAAAAGTGAACTTCATCTGGCCACAAAAAGCCCCTCTTTGTGCATGGTCTCAAGGTGTTGAATGTCACAACTGCCTTGGGATAGCAAATCTTGGTTCATCACATTGTTCATTCTCCACTCTCTGAGATATATATAACATAGTATAAGAAAGCTTCTTGAGTCAGCCAATGGATCAGCTAGCTGGATATCTGATAGGTGGCAGATCAACCTATTCAAGGTCCTTGCCATTTTGTGCGTGCAGAAAAACAACTCTATTATGGACTTCTCCGTGACCCTTCCCCTCTGCAGGGAGGTGGGACCGATTTGGATGGCCTTTATCCCATGTTGATGGCCTTTCATCTGATTCCCTGGTGACCCACTGGAATGTGGAGTTAACCAGGGCTATTGACTCTTTGGCTCCAAAGCGCCCTCTCCAGTTGCATGGAGCCCGGACAGCCCTGTGGTTTTCCCCAGAGCTGAGGGCGATGAAACAATCGTTGAGACGGCTAGAGCACCAGTAGCAGATAAATCATTCTGAAGCTGACCGGACACGGGTTAGAGCTCAATGTCGAGCCTACCATGTGGCGGTAGCAACGGTGAAGAAAACCTTCACCGCCTCTATTGCATCTGCAGAAAACAGCAGCAGGAGACTTTTCCAGGTGGTTCGCAATTTAGTGGAACCACCTGCTCCATCAGGGCCCAGTACGGGCCACATGATCTCCTGAAATGATTTTGCAAAGTTTTTCACGGATAAAGGGCGAGAGAGTGCTAGATTCCAGTTGCGTGGGATCAATTCCAATCTATTACCTCCGAGGATGTGGACAGGCTGCTTGGATGAGTGAAACCAACCACCTGTCTCCTTGATCCTTGCCCATCCTGGCTTATAAAAGCTAGCCGGGAGGGGCTGGGTGATGGGCTCCGCAGGCTGGTGAATGCTTCCCTCTGTGAGGGAGTCTTCCCAGACCCACTGAAAGAGGCGGTCATTAAACCGCTTCTTAAAAAAACATCTTTAGACCCGGCCAATATGGCCAACTATTGCCCAGTCTCAAATCTACCATTCTTGGGCAAGGTGATTGAGCGGAGTGGTTGCTGAACAACTCCAGGCATGCCTGGAAGAAGCGGACCATTTGGATCCCTTCCAATCGGGATTCAGGCCTCATCATGGGACTGAAACTGCCTTGGTCGTGCTGGTTGATGATCTCCGGCAGGCTAGGGACAAAGGTGAGAGCTGTTTCCTAGTTCTGCTGGATCTCTCAGCGGCCTTTGACACCATTGACCATAACATCCTTCTGGACCAGCTAGAGGGGTTGGGAGCTGGGGGCACTGTTATACAGTGGTTCCGCTCCTTCCTCCTGGGCCGTGTTCAGAAAGTGGTGGTGGGGGATGAGTGTTCAGACCCCTGGGCTCTCACTTGTGGGGTGCCTCAGGGTTCTGTCCTCTCCCCCATGCTTTTTAATATCTATATGAAGCCGCTGGGAGAGATCATCAGGGGGTTTGGGCTGGGTGTTCATCAGTATGCGGATGATACCCAGCTCTACCTCTCTTTCAAATCAGAACCAGTGAAGGCGGTGAAGGTCCTGTGTGAGTGCCTGGAGGCGGTTGGAGGATGGATGGCGGCTAACAGATTGAGGTTGAATCCTGACAAGACAGAAGTACTGTTTTGGGGGGACAGGAGGCGGGCAGGTGTGGAGGACTCCCTGGTCCTGAATGGGGTAACTGTGCCCCTGAAGGTGTGCAGCCTGGGAGTCATTTTGGACTCACAGCTGTCCATGGAGGCGCAGGTTAATTCTGTGTCCAGGGCGGCTGTCTACCAGCTCCATCTGGTATGCAGGCTGAGACCCTACCTGCCCGCAGACTGTCTCACCAGAGTGGTGCATGCTCTGGTTATCTCCTGCTTGGACTACTGCAATGCGCTCTATGTGGGGCTACCTTTGAAGGTGACCCGGAAACTGCAATTAATCCAGAATGCGGCAGCTAGACTGGTGACTGGGAGTGGCCGCCGGGACCACATAACACTGGTCCTGAGAGATCTACATTGGCTCCCAGTACATTTCCGAGCACAATTCAAAGTGTTGGTGCTGACCTTTAAAGCCCTAAATGGCCTTGGTCCTGTATACCTGAAGGAGCGTCTCCACCCCCATCATTCAGCCCGGACACTGAGATCCAGCGCCGAGGGCCTTCTGGCGGTTCCCTCACTGCGAGAAGCAAAACTACAGGGAACCAGGCAGAGGGCCTTCTCGGTAGTGGCGCCCGCCCTGTGGAACGCCCTCCCATCAGAGGTCAAAGAGATAAGCAACTACTTGACATTCAGAAAATACCTGAAGGCAGCCCTGTTTAGGGAAGTTTTTAATCTGTGATATTTTAATGTATTTTAATATTTGTTGGAAGCTGCCCAGAGTGGCTGGGGGACCCAGCCAGATGGGCAGGGTACAAATAATAAATAATAATAATAATAATAATAATAATAATAATAATAATAATAATAATAATAATAATAATGTGTCATTTAAGTGCAATTTTTAAAGGAACTATTCTGGAATATTCACATGGTTTGGCAGAAGATATTATACTGTACTTATAAGTTGATTCCGGAAGAAACTTCTTTAAGGATTAGCTTGCTAAATACAGTACTTGCCAGATTTTCCCTTTATTCACCCATTTGCCCAATGTATGTATATAAGGAAGCATCACAAAAACATTCATTCAGGAGAGCAATGATTTGAATTTTTGCTGATCTAGGTATTCCTTCCAATGCTTTCTCACAGATGGGTCTAGGAAGGTGGAAACTGAAAGCAGATGTACTTCAGACTGTACCTCAGAGACCTACACTTTCACTACAAATAAAGGTCATTTCATACATAATTTCAGGGAGTGCTGTCATGGTACTGAGTGTGGCATGAAATTTTATAATAGTAAGTATATGCGTATTTGTATTTATCGTCAAGCATAAATAGTAGTGGGTTTTCCTTGGTTGCCTGAGACAAACAATATCAAACAGATGGCATTGGAGATCTTAGATGAAGCCCAAGATAGGTTACAGCTTCCCTGTAGCTGGTTAGAGGACACCAAAGGTGGTCCCCCGATACCTCATAGTAAGGAAAAAAAATAAAGGTAAAGGACCCCTGGAAGGTTAAATCCAGTCAAAATCGACCATGGGGTGCAGCACTCATCTCGCTTTTTAGGGTGAGGCAGCTGCCCTTTGTCTGCAGACAGTTTTCCTGATCATGTGGCCAGCATGACAAAACCGCTTCTGGTGCAACGGGACACTGTGATGGAAGCCAGAGCTCATGGAACCACTGTTTCCCTAGTAGTAACTCCACCTCTGCAACACCAGCTACAGGGTGACATCCTGGCTCTTCTGATATGGTATTGCAGGATCCCTCACCATGACCTTGGGGAACAGGAGGCTGAAAACTTTCAGTAATGCTCCACAGATCCAAGGAAGTAAAGTGAAAAGGACAAGAAAGGATAAACCAATTAAAAATGCAAAGGCCTCAAAAGCAGGTTTAACTTCCTTAAATAGTTTGCATTGATAGGGAAGGAAGGGAAGTCTTCCAAACTAACCCAAGCAAATAAAAGGGAGAAAACGACAAAGAATAGTTTGAAGTCCAAGCCTAAACCAGCAACTAATGCAGGCTGAGAGAAGAGGATGGGTGACTTTCCTATTCTCCCTCCCCTGCATGAAGATACCTATGCACAGGAAGTAACCCAGGGTCTTTCCCCATGGGAGTGTCACTGGCCCCCCATGGCTAAAGCTTCCCCTCCTATGTGTAATAACATTCTCCACACAAAAATGCAAGGAAGTAGATGTTACCACCAAAGAAGAATGGATAAGTAAGGTGATGGATTATGCAGAATTTTCAAAGTAAACAGCCAAAATAAGAGAATCTAACAATGATTGCTTTGTGGAACAATGGAAGCCCGTTTCAGGCTATTTAGGGAAATATTGTGGTATGAAGAACTCACGAGCAGGATTTGAAATATGAGTAACAGAAGGAATTAAAGAATAAAGTATGGATTTGTTGGTATAAGAGATAGAAGGTATTGTGCAACAGAGGGGAAGAAGTAAAAACACCATGGAAAAGGGGGTGGGAAGTCTGAAAAAGCCAAAATTATTATGCATTGATGTATATATATCAATTTTTGAAAATTTAATATATGAAAGAAAGAAAGAGAGAGAGAGAGAGAGAGAGAGAGAGAGAGATGGGCTGAAACTGTGTGCTGATTTTAGTGGTTCCTTTTCAGAAGATCCAGAACGTCACTTAAATGGGAAGGCATGTCCAACCTGTTTCCCTTCTCTCTCAAAAGCCTGTAAGGGCTCAGAGACTATCAAGTGTCATGATGCTGAGACTCAGTGCATAGAGTTTGTTGTTGCTCACAGTAAGTAGAACTGCCAGCCTGTGAGGTGGAAACATGGTGGTGGGCTGCTCTCTTGCTCTGTTTGTGGCTTTCTGCCAGAAAATGCATTATGTGTATTGGTAGGGGAAAGTTCTATTTTTTCTGAAAACATAACTTTGTTAAATGATCTTTCCTTTGCTTGTATATGGATGAAAATCTAAATTTCTGAGGTGGGGGTATGAGAAAGGAAGCAAACTAATCTTTTTGTATAATCATGTGTAAAACTGCCTTTTAAAATAAAGTTTTCACTAACCTTTTAGAAGAAATAAAAGCAGCCATGGAGTCCCTGCCTCATAATAAAAAATAGATATTTCTTTTTCTAATATTTAAGCATCTGTGTCAAATTGATCTCATTTATGATTCTGAGATGCTTTCTATACTTGCTAAATATACTTAATAAAAAATTTAATGGTCCTATTCTCTCTTTTTTGGGATACGGGTGGCACTGTGGGTTAAACCACTGAGCCTTGGGCTTGCCGATCAGAAGGTCAGCAGTTTGAATCCCCACGACGAAGTGAGCTCCCATTGTTTGGTCCCAGTTCCTGCCACCTAGCAGTTCGAAAACACATCAAAGTGCAAGTAGATAAATAGGTACCACTCCGGCAGGAAGGTAAACTGCGTTTCCATGCGCTGCTCTGGTTCGCCAGAAGCAGCTTAGTCATGCTGGCCACATAACCCAGAAGCTGTCTGCGGACAAACACCAGCTCCCTCGGCCAATAAAGCGAGATGAGTGCCACAACCCCAGAGTTGTCCGCGACTGGACCTAATGGTCAGGTGACCCTTTACCTTTACCTTTATTCTCTCTCCTGGATACAAACTCACTCATTACTATCCAGGCACTCATGTGAAAATGTCTCTTTTTCTTTACTAGATAACAGAAAAATTCCTGACAAGAATTTCTACGGCTGTGCAGCCCCAACTTTTTGTGCATTGGCCAAGAATGCAATGTATAGTCATGCCCTTTCAGGCAATATAACCCGAGCACGATGCTTTGAAAATCTGCCTCCCCTAGAGTAGCCCAACCTTGAAAGGTAGTTAGGAGAGAACAATGTCTTCTTCTTTGTGGATCCCACTGTTTGTTGCAGCAGTGGAGGTGGAGGTTGCTTGCCTGGTGGTGGGAGAGGAAGAGCGACTGCAATTCACAGGACTCCTGAGTCCTCTATTTGCCTTTTAGTGGAGGGTGAATGGGATGCAGGGAATAGATAAGCTAAAGTAGGAAAGGGGGGCTTGGGAGCTCTGTCTCATGATAATATGGTATATGGGGGAATCTTATCCTTGTTCATAATCAAAATAAATTGGTGTGGCAAATAAAAACTGTGTTCTGTGTCTGTATACATCAAATTTATTAATATTTTTAGCTCCAATGGCAAAGGACACTGAATGAATGAATGAATATACTTTATTCGGTCACAGACCAGCATAAAACAAGATATTTACATTTATAAAAACAATGTAAAAATATATATTTAAATGGGTACTCATTACATGATGAGGGCATATTCAACATATCCAGCCCTACATAATCCATGTCCTTAAAATCATTGATTAAACATAGATATAACTAATAAAATTTAGACTCGGGTATCGGTTCTATGAGATAGGCTACTAAAATATAGATCCAACAATATTTTAGGCCACTATTTAAAGTTGATTTACATCACAGACCATCTTTCGACGTATATCTATCAAGGCTGCACAGAATCTGGCGGCAGCGTAAGTGATTTCTGGGCTTTCATCCTGTAATAGCAGTGAAATATTATGTTGTTCTGAAAGCCCAGGAGACTTATCTAAAATGGGTTGGATAAACCTTGCTCGGACGTCCGTATAATACTTGCAGTAGAAGAAGACATGTTCTAATGTTTCCTGCTGCCCCGCACCACAAGGGCATTTCCTTTCTTCATGGGGTATCTTCCCATAACGGCCTTCTTGCATTGCTGAAGGTAATGCCCGACATCGGGCCAAAGTGAATGCCCTTCGCTGCTTTGGAATTTCAAGATTAGCTACATATGGCATTTGGGTGGTCAAATATCGTCTATTTTCACTAATCAGAAATCTTGGGGAGCTGGCCAAGTCAGCTTGTCTTTGAGTGTCTACCACTCGCTGTTTAATAGTGTTTCTTGCTCCTTCATACCCCATGGCAAGCAGGGTTTGTGGATTAAATCCCAGGGTTGCTATTATTTTCCCCACTGCTCCTTTCCATGTTGTTTGGAAGTCATCTTTGATGGTCAACGGAGCCAGGCCACTCGGGAAGAAGACTAGTCTCAGCCAGTAATTTAAAATGGCCAGCCACACTCTCGCCTCGATTCTTAGAACTCCAGTCTCGAGGCGTATGGTGGCATTGGAGACATATCTGGGTACTTGTAAAGCAGATCTTAGGAATTTGGATTGCACCACCTCTAAAGGGGCATAGTTGGTAAATGGGCCTAATTGAGCGCCATATAGTAATTGTGCAATTGACTTGGCCTCAAACAACTTTAAGGCTGCTGGTATGTAATTCCCACCTTTAGACCTGAGGTACCTGAGGATAGCATTGGCACTTCTCTGGGCATTCCCTGCAATGTACATGCCATGGGTTTTCCTACTTCCTGATGAGTGCAGGGCTATACCTAGATATTTAAAACAGGTAACCTGTTCAATCTTATGCCCGTCTATAGACCACACATATGTTTTGGGCCTCTTTGCGAAGACCATAATTTTAGTTTTTTGATAATTGAGCTCTAATTTGCTCTCTGTGCAATATGCAGCGAGTGTTTTCATGGCTCTTTTAAGGCCAATCGGTGTTCTAGAGAGGATTGCAGCGTCATCTGCATAGAGCAGTACTGAAACCTGATTTCCTGCAAGTTTCGGAGGATGGAAATTTATACTAGAAAGATGAGGGATCATATCATTTATGTAATAATTAAACAGGGATGGGGCCAATATACATCCCTGCTTAACTCCCTTCTCTGTTTCTATTGCGTTGGATACATGGCCCTGGGAGGTATAACGCACTTTTAATGACGTCCCTTCATATAGCATGCGTATTAGATATAACAGACGTCTATCTATCGTGGAGGTCTCCAGTTTTCCCCATAGTTTTGTTCTGGAAATAGAATCGAAAGCTGCTCTGAAATCGATGAAGGCCACGTAAAGGGAAGCAATTTTACTAGATGAATACTTCTCTATCAGATGTTGAAGGACTAGGCATTGGTCTATAGTCGTACGACCTTCACGGAATCCCGCTTGTTCATCTGCCAAAATATTTTCTTGTCGAAGCCATTCTTCCAGTTTCCACTGCAGATGTCTTGCATACAATTTACTTATTGTATTAAGAAGACTGATTGGTCTATAGTTGGTCGGGTCATCCTTTCCCCCCTTTTTGTATATCGGGACTATGATTGACAGCCCCCAGTCTTCAGGGATGTATCCATAAGTATCTATGCCAGTGAAAAGTGAGGCTAAAGTTGGGACCCAAAAATCCAAATTATTTTTAATGGCCTCTGCGGGTATTAGGTCTGCGCCTGGTGCTTTCCCCAATTTCAGTTGGGCTATTAGACTTTCGATTTCTGATGATGTCACAGGAGCCCATTTTGGGAGGTCCAGAATATTTTCCGGGGGTTGAGCTCTCCCCCCTGCTCTGTCCTTGTAGAGTTCTCTAAAATGTGACTCCCAAATTTCTGGTGTTATGTGAGTTTCTTCCCTTGGTGGTTTATTTGGTTGGGAGCATTTTATGACCTTCCAGAAAAGGGCTGAATTGTTTGATTTAGCTGCCTGTATGACCTGTGTCCAATTATTTCTTACTGCTTCCTTTTTTTTCTGTGCCAGCACCTGCTTATAATGTCTTTTTTGATATAGGAGAGCTAGTGCAGCGGAGTGAGTTGCATTTGCAGCAAATGTTTGATGTGCGTTTATAAAGGCTTTTTTCGCGCTAATGCAGTCTTTGTCGAACCATGGTCTAGAATGATGTTGACATTGCTGGTGGTATCTCTGCTCCGGCCCGCTAAGATTTCGGTGTAGTTCTTTGACCAAGTCCTTGTAGGCTGACAGGAGGGTCTCTGGCGACTCAGCTTTTATCAGAGTGGCACGAATGTTCTGTAAGGTTTCCGTGTTCAACATTTTAGTAACTTTTGAACTTAGTGAGGGGGTCCATTTGGCCCGGCATAGGGTTTTTCCTACAGGCCTTAAGGTGCACTCGGGTTCTCCCTCGTTATATTCCTTTTGTATGATTCCCGTTAGATAAAGTAAGACCGGGAAGTGATCGCTCTCGCATCTGGCTAGAACCTCCATATTGCTTGTATATTGCAGAAGGTCTTCCGAGACAATTATATAGTCTATGGCGCTCATCCGAATTCCAGACAGGAAAGTGAACTCTGCCGGGTGGTCCTTTCCCAGGGTCCCATTTAGAATATAGAGACCTAGTTTATAGGTCATTTGGGCTAGACAGAGACCTGCAAAATTTGACATTTGATCCTTTGAGGCTCGAGTTTTTAGTGGCCCTACAGCCTCCCAGTCAGGTGGAATTTGGCCAAACCGTGTGTATAAAGTTTGATTATTCGGTCCTAGTCTTGCATTTAGGTCCCCTCCCAGTACCACCATTGCACTGGGGTTCTGTATGATGAGATCTGCCACATATCCTTCCAACTCATTCCATTGGGCTCTGATATCAGATTTCTGGCACGCTGGAGACATATATACATTTATGATTAGTAGAGTCTTCTCTTTTAGATGGAGCAGGGTAGCCATGGCAGTTGTCTTTAGGGAAGGTAGGGGCCTTGGTGTAACGCCCATTTTGGTGGAGATAAGGGTCCCCAAACCCCCTTTTGCTCTGCCGTATCTCTTTCCTGATTCAGCTCCGATTTTAAAGCAATGATACCCCTTTAATACTATGTCATTCCTGGTCCAAGTGTTCTTGAAGGCTACTGCCCATCCAGCTACATTCCAGGTTAAGAGGGTGGCTTTATGCTGGTCTATTGGCAGTCAGTCTCTCTCTTCTTCATGAGATGGTTGGAGGGCTGTTTGATCTTTCTGTACATTTGGAAGAATTAGGGCTGCATGTGCTGCAAAGTGGGGGTCATTAGCTAGGAGAGAACTACTATTGCTATTATAATGGTCCAGTTGTTCAATTACTTCGGTCATTGTCCCTGGAACACTCACATTTGTATTTACCGGCCCTTTTCTTTGCACCTTGCTCACCCATGGGGATTTCTTAGGTTCAGTTCCTGATTCCTCCTCCTCCAGGTATCTCATCTTTGTCCAGTACTCCGGTGGGTCTATTGTTATCATTCTATTATGGCCATGAGGTCTATTATCAGTCTCTACCTCTGATTTTTGGAGCTCTTTCAATATCTGATTCATATGGTCAAGCCTCTTTATGACTACTTGTTGCTCTACTCTTGGGAGGTCCTTAAAGGAGCTAAGAAAATCTTCATCCAAGGTGTTTACAGAATGTTCAGGTTCCTGTAGCTGGTTGTCTAAGGGCGTCAGTTGTTCCTTTTGGCTCTCCTGCTCGTATGGATGATGGACATGGCTCTGAAAGTTCAGCTCAGTCGTGTCTGTTTCTCCTCTGTTTGTTAGGGTTTTTTGTGCTGTTGTTACTTCCCTTTGTGGCTCAGATCTTAATTTTGTAGCCTCCTCTGTGGAATCAGTCCTCCTCTTACATAGTGGTGTGACATTAGAATTGCGGAACACCTGTAGCTGGTTGTCTAAGGGCGTCAGTTGTTCCTTTTGGCTCTCCTGCTCGTATGGATGATGGACATGGCTCTGAAAGTTCAGCTCAGTCATGTCTGTTTCTCCTCTGTTTGTTAGGGTTTTTTGTGCTGTTGTTACTTCCCTTTGTGGCTCAGATCTTAATTTTGTAGCCTCCTCTGTGGAATCAGTCCTCCTCTTACATAGTGGTGTGACATTAGAATTGCGGAACACCCGATTTGGAAAAACTCCTCTGCATATCAGTCTAAATTTTGATTTGTGGATCATTGTAGGCAGTTTAGGAGAGGAGAAGGTTAGCATGATTTTTTGGATTTGATTTGTGGTATTCAGTACTTCCATACCCACTAAATCAATTTCTTTGAGTCCAACACCAAGCAGATCCGATAAATGTCGTTTGGACTGCAGGATCCCTTTCCAGCTAGGAGTTTGGTAAGGTCTTCCACGTATTATCATACAGATCTGCTTTGGTTGGAAAATTAGGTAGGAAGAATTTATTTTAGTAGTTTTAAAGGTTTCTATACATTCTGTCTCATGCTTAGGGGTCAGCTCTTGTCGCCATTTCCCTTTGGAGCTTTGATGTGCCGCTAGTGCCTGTTTATTGTTGACTGATAGGTTGTGAACCTCCTCAGATAATTTGCTTACTTGGGAGGCAATACCTCTAATTTGATTGAAAATATGCTCCACTGTTCTAGCAATTAAAGTTAGCTGGGTATTCTCCCCTCTTGTTATTCCTTCCTCTCTTAAATGTCCAAGGTCAACTTGCCCCTTTATTGGATCTGTTTTTGCGCTCCCGTCTCTGTTATTCTCCTCTTCATCATCATCATTCTCCTCGAGAGGAGAGAACCGATTTTTTGTTAAAACTGTAAAAACAGATTTATTATTAAAAAATTCCTCCAGTTTAGATTGCTTGGAAGCTGGTGTTGGAACTGCTTCCTCTGGATCCTCTGGGTCCCTGTTACGTTTAGTAACTGGCATAATAATGCAAGTGGAAGTAGATGACTCATCAATATGGGTTTCTTAACCAGAGGGGAGGTAGAGAGTACTTGAGTACTTGAGTACTTGAGTTTATTCAGTCTGGAATTAGAGGTTTGCTTTAAATTTCTCTGTGGATACTGCTAGAAGCAGCTTCCAGGAGCAAGACACAGAGGGAGGTGTCGGTAATCAGCAGCTGGCGTTCTGCCCAGAACACTCCTCGCAGCCTATCAATGCCGATAGAATCTCAGTAAGTCCATGTGTTCAAAATACAGATATTTGAATGAAAGAGAATTTACTTCCCTGAGTGTAGCCAGCACTGTTTACAGCTCTGTTATCTGTGAGCTCCGAATCTTGCGGCTTGTTCCGTCGCCATCTTCAAATTTATTAATATTTTTAGCTCCAATGGCAAAGGACACTGTTTTTAAAAGGAACGAATGCGTAATGATTTATTTTATTTTATTGATTTACGAAATGTTTATACCACTCCATATTTCAAAGAAATCATTGAGTTGCTTACAATATCATATGGGCATCACAAAAATCAAACAGATACAATAAAAAGCTTCCCACCCAACTTATCAAGAAGAAAGATTGAAGAAAGCTTTGAAATGCAGTCCATTGTTTGCATTTATAGCTGTTTTTAGAGATTTGCCACCCAGCACTAGGCCCCCCATGCAGACTATTTCTGTTTGGCAGAACTCTGGAGAGCCAGTGAGAGATTCAGCATTCTGCTCCCAGAGCACCAAACCATAATGCAGGCTGAGAAAAGAGGATGGGTGACTTTCATATTCTCTCTCCCCTGCGTGAAGATACCTATGCACAGGAAGTAACCCAGGGTCTTTTGCCATGGAAGTGTCACTGACCCCCCATGGCTAAAGCTCCCCCTCCTATGTGTAATAACATTCTCCACAAAAAAATGCAAGGAAGTAGAAGTTACCACTAAATAAGAATGGATAAGTAAGGTGATGGACTATGCAGAATTCGCAAAGTAAACAGCCAAAATAAGAGAATCTAACAATGATTGCTTTGTGGAAGAATGGAAGCCTGTTTCAGGCTATTTAGGGAAATATTGTGGTATGAAGAACTCATGAGCAGGATTTGAAATATCAGTAACAGAAGGAATTAAAGAATAAAGTATGGATTTGTTGTTATAAGAGATAGAAGATATTGTGCAGCAGAGGGGAAGAAGTAAAAACACCATGGAAAAGGGGGTGGGAAGTCTGAAAAAGCCAAAATTATTATGCATTGATGTATATATATATAAAAGTTTTGAAAATTTAATTAAAAAATTACACTGTAGCAAAAGAAAGAAAGAAAGAAAGAAAGAAAGAAAGAAAGAAAGAAAGAAAGAAAGAAAGATATGGGCTGAAACCAAGCATTGCTTTTCACAGTGCCGAAAATTCACTTAAATGGGAAGGAGTAATCAACCTGTTTTCCTTTTCTCTCAAAAGCCTGTAAGGGCTCGGAGACCATCAAGTGTCATAATGCTGAGACTAAGTGCATAGAGTTTGTTGTTGCTCACAGTAAGTAGCACTGCCAGCCAGTGAGGTGGAAACAGGGTGGTGGGCTGCTCTCTTTCTCTGTTTGTGGCTTTCTGTGTTTTGGTAGGGGGGAGTTCTATTTTCTTGAAAACATAACTGCATTAAATGATCTTTGCTTTGCATGTATGAGACTCCATATTTCTGGGGTGAGCGTATGAGTAAGAAAGCAAAATTAATCATATGTAAAACTGCCTTTTAAAAGAAAGTTTTCACTAACCTTTTAGAAGAAGTAAAAGCAGTCATGGAGCCCAGATCTGGAAAGCAATATTGATGAAGATGAGCCCCGTCCCATACTAAAATATCAATATTTCTTTTTCTAAAGTTTAAACATCCGTGTCAAATTGATCACATGTATGATTCTCAGATGCTTTCTATATTTGCTAAATACACTTCACAAAAATTAAAATGCTACTATTCTCTCTTCTGCCCACAAACTCACTCATTACTACCCAGGCACTTATGTGAAAATGTCTCTTTTTCTTTACTAGATGACAGTGCAATTCCTGAAGAGTATTTCTACGGCTGTGCAACACCAACTTTTGGTGCATTGGCCAACAATTTAATGCATAGTGATTCCCTTTCAGACACTATAACCAGAGCACGATGCAGTGATACTCTCCCTTCCCAACTCTGAAGGGTAGTTAGGAGAGAAAGATATCTTCTTCCTTTTGGTGGTGGGAGAGGAAGAGCGAATGCAATTCACAGGACTCCTGAGTCCTCTATTTGCCTTTCAGTGGAGGGTGAATGGGATGCAGGGAATAGAGAAGCAGGAAAGGGGGGCTTGGGAGCTCTGTCTCATGAAAATATGGTATATGGGTCAAAGTTATCCTTGTTCATAATCAAAATAAATTTATGTGGCAAATAAAAACTGTGTTCTGTGTCTGTATTCATTCGAATTAAGAATATTTGTTAGCTGCAGTGGTAAAAGGGCAAGTGCTTTTAAAAGGAACAAATGGACAAGGTTAGTTATTTTATTGATTTATAAAAAAAATTATACTACTCCATATTGTTGAGATGCTTACAATATCATAACAGCATCACAAAAGTTCAAACAAATACAACAACAACAACAACAACAACAACAACAACAACAACAACAACAACAACAGCTTTATTACGGTCCAGAGACCCAAACAATTCATTACAAAACAGTACACAATTTCAACAGCCCGCCTTCAGGTTACACAAGCATTTTGTTCAGATTTAGGAATAGGGATCATTGGTTCTTGCCACCACCGATAGAAACTTCGCCACTGCTAATGTGCTGTCATTTGTCTGGTCTTCCAGTAGGAACCTGACATAGTAAGCCTTTGATTTTCCTGGGAAAGGTACTAACAAGGGTAATATCAGTTCAGCCCTGGCTTGCTCAAATTTCACACAGTGCAGCAAAATATCAAACAAATACAATAAAGAGCAGTAGACTCGTAATCTGGGTTCATGTCCCCGCTCCTCCACATGCAGCAGCTGGGTGACCTTGGGCTAGTCACCCTTCTTTGAAGTCTCTCAGCCGCACTAACCTCACAGAGTGTTTGTTCAAAACAAAATGAAAATTCTTTCCAGTAGCACCTTAGAGACCAACTGAGTTTGTTCCTGGTATGAGCTTTCGTGTGCATGCACACTTCTTCAGATACACTGAAACAGAAGTCACCAGATCCTTAAATATAGTGAGGGAGTGGGGAGGGGTATTGCTCAGAAGGGTGGTGGGAATGGGTGATCAGCTGATAGGTGTGGAAAACCTGTTGACGACTCTTAACGGCTGTAATTAGTCTTGCAGGGAAAGGCAAGTGGTGAGATGGCTAAAGATAGCTTTGTTATGTATAATGAGATAAGAATCCAATGTCTTTGTTCAGACCAGGTTTCTCCGTGGTTTTAAGTTTGGTGATTAGTTGTAATTCAGCCACTTCTCTTTCCAGTCTATTTCTGAAATTTCTTTGTATTAAGACAGAGTGTTTGTTGTGGGGGAAGAAGGGAAAAGGAGATTGTTAGCCACTTTGAGACTCCTTAGGGTAGTGATAAAGCAGGATGTCATATCCAAACTCTTCTTCTTCTTCTTCTCTTCCCACCCAAATAATCAAGAAGAAAGATTGAAGAAAGCTTTGAAATGCAGTCCACTGTTTGCATTTGTAGCTGCTTTTTTCAGATTTGCCACACAGCACTAGGCACCCAGTGCAGACTACTACTGTTTGGCGCAGAGCCGTCTCATCCATAGAGGCCGGTGGCGCGGCACGCCAGAGCGCCGGGCACCCCAGGGGCGCCCCCGCGAGCCCGCCGGCATACCGGGCTCCCCCTCCCCAACCCGCCCCCGCCCCCACGGGCAGGCGGGCACTCGCGCGCCGGCGGGCGGGCTGTAAGCCGCCCGCCCTCGCCTCCCGGAGCCCCAGCTGGAGCGCTGAAGCGGCGCGGGGCTTTGCGCGACCTTCCAGCACTCCAGCTGGGGCTCTGGGAGGCGAGGGCGGCCGGCTTGCAGCCCGCCCGCCCGCCGGTGCGCGAGCGCCCGTCCCGCCCCTCATCCTCTGCCCGCCGGCGCGCAGCGCCTGCTCCAACGCCACGCCCCTCATCCCCCGCTCGCCCACCCCCCTCCCGAGGGGCGGCCAGCGCGGGAGGGAGGCGGGCGGAGAGGCGGCAGGCTGGGGGCGCCGAGGGATCGCTGCGCCAGGGCAGCCGATCCCTCTAAGACGGGCCTGGTTTGGCGGAACTGTGGAGAGCCAGCAAGCGATTCTGGAGTCAGGAACATAAGAGGATTTCTGATGGATTGCATCAAAGGCCCCTCTAGTTCTGCATTCTGCGCCCAGAGCACCTAACCCCAGAAAACAAGGCATGAACCCAGTAGCCCTCTCCCACCCGGCATCTCCACTAACTAATTTAAAGAGCAGTGGAAGCTGGTCACTATGTGTGGAATAACCCTCCCACTGAAAATGTCAAGCAATTTAAAAAAGACACTCCCACTAATCCCAAATCTACACACTCTTTCTTGTTCCACACACATTTTATATTTCCATTTCTGTCAATCCCTTATTCTCTGGCTGATCAGCTCTTTGCAATGAAGGAATCTTTAGCCCAACATGGGGATTGCACCCACAAACCAGTCTCATACTCTGCCAGGTGAGCTATCCCACTGCTTGATAATTTCCTCCTGCTCTAGTGCAAAAGTTATTAGAGGAAACACACAAAACTGCAGTATTTTAAGTGCAGAAATCTTTTAATTTATGTATTGCAATCAGGGAAGCATGTGGGGGGGGGGGAGAAAGCCCCAAATTATTAAATGGTGTGTGTGTTTATACACAAACATATTAAACAATAAAAACAAACATTATAAAAACAATCATTAAAATACATACATACATACAGTGGTGCCTCAGAAGACGAAATTAATTCGTTCCGCGATTCGTTCCGTTTTGCGATGATTTCGTCTTGCGAAGCACAGTTTCCCATAGGAATGCATTGAAATTTAATTAATGCGTTCCTATGGGCAAAAAAACCCAGGGCCGCCGCTTCCGGACAGGGTTCCAGCGCTTGCTCGTGCTTTGTGGAAGGGAGCAGCGCCCGGCCACACATGCAGCAACAGCAACAGCAACAGCAGCAGCAGCAGCAGCAGCGACTCTTACAGTGGAACTGCACAAGACAAATGCCTCGTTTTGCGAGTCATGGCCATAGAAAAATTTGTCTTGCGAGTCACGTAAAAAATTGCAAAACCCTTTCGTCTAGCAAATTTTTCGTTGCGAGGTACCACAGTATATACATTCATACCCTCCAACATTTCTCCATACAGCAGTTGTGAAAAAGGCAACTTCCACAGCTGGGCTCATCAGGAAAGGAATCGAATATAAAAATGTAAATATCATTGACACTGGTAAAGAAATATATGTTGTGACCATACTTGCATTATTGTGCACATTCACGTCAACTCAAAACGGGTATAGTAGATTTAGAACAGTTGCAGAAAAGCGGAATCATGATATTGAAGGGGGTGGAATAATGCCCACACAAGGAAAGGTTACAAAATTTAAGACATTTTAGTTTAGAGGTTAGAGAAAAGAGAGAGATGAGAAACCTATTTAAGATTATGCATGCCACAGAAAAAATGGATATAGAAGACTTCTTCACCTTCTCTGATAATACTAGACACAAAAGGAAATGGAATGCTAGAATATGACAGTGAGAGCAGGATGGCGTGGAAGGGGCATCTGGAAGACTTTCACAGTGTTCCATAAAAACTCCATGGCAGAGTTTTGAGTTGAGCAAAAAGGGTTGACAAAGGGGGTGGTGAGCTGTGGCAGCTGAACAGAATATTCAAGTTCAGCAAGAAGGGAGTTTGGAAAGGCTGTGTTGTGTTACTTTGTTCATGTTATATTATTATGTAACTATTTTGGATGTATCACTATCATGATTAGGAGAATAGGAGAGAGGAGAAAGGATGGAAATGAGAGATCTGTGTGCAAGGGATATTTGACATAAATTAAGAGCAGGAGAGGAGAAGGAAGAGCAGCTGAAAAGAGATGTGTAAGGGGGGTTGTGAGCAGTGACGGAGCTTCATGCTCCGGCATCGGGGGCGGGAAGCAGGCGGGGGCAGGGCTGGGGCGCGTTCTAGGGGCGGGGCGCGCCAAGCTGGAACCCTATCAGGATCGCGCTGCCCAGGGTGCCCCGCCCCTAGGCCCCACCCTTCCTACGCCAGTGGTTGTGAGCAGAAAAGGGGTAGCAGGCCTGGACACCTGGTGAATCAAAAGCAAGAGCGTAAACAGGCTGCAGAATAGGAGGGGTTGATGGCTTCATAACTTGGAGGAAGGTGGGAAGAAGCCTTTTATTTGCAGTGTCTGGCAGGAGGAAGAGGCAGGAAGTTGCTACAGGCTGGTTTACCTCTGGGAGGGATGGTTTTGTACAAAAGGAGAAGATGGGGGGTACATGGACATGGGTGTGAACATGAAAAAGGATTACCCTTATCTAGGAATTTGTCTATGGGTGGCTGGTAAACCTGATGGTCTACCTAATGGTTATGTTCAACCTCTGTTGTTGGGGCAGTATGCCTCTGAATGTATGTTGCATCTGGTTGGCCACTGTGAAAATGGTTTTCTTGAGGAGATGGCCTGATTTAGCAGCCTGATGCAAGTTCTGGCCAGCTGAAATTTACAGGAAATCTGCTTAGAGCAGCCAAATTCTTAATTACCTCTAAGTGGTGCCCACGCAACTTACCTGCTGATGAGGAGTTGTTCCACAATGTACCAGCTGAAGAAGTCTGCTTTCATAATTTCATCTCATTCGAGCCAACTGCTCATGTGGCTGAGGGAGCAAAGCCAAAAAAGGAAAACAGGTTGAGACACTATAGAGCCCTTTTATCATCTTTACCTGGGGTTGAGAACCTCTGGCCTGGGAGCCAAGTGCAGCCCCTACCTACCTGTCTGTCTTGAGTTTCACGCAACCAAAAGAGAGGAAACTTTGATAGATTATGCACAGGGCCGGTGCTAGGGTTTTTTTGCGCCCTAGGCGAGATCACCTTCTGGTGCCCCCAGGGCTGTCTTAAACATATGTGGCACTGGGGTGCAAAGATCTGCCCAGCACCGCCACCCCCCCCCAGGTTGCCCAGAGTTGTCGACCTTTTTTCAGAAACAGGTGTCTGGGGCTGCAAAGAGGAAGGAAATGAACCATGTGGGGAGTGGGATTTAAATCCACGCTCACGCGCTTGAATCTGGGGATACTTTCCCTGCATGTGGGGGAGTGTGTGAGTGTGTGTGTGTGTGTGTGTGTGTGTATGCATGCATGCTGGTGTGTGTGTGTGTGTATAGACCCCCCCTCTCTCTCCAGAAGCAGAGAGGGAAACATTCAGAGAGAGAGAGGACTCAGCCTGGTACTCAGGCACACCCGCGGCTGGCAAGAGACCGATCCAGTCGCTGTAGTCACTCTACTGGGTTGGGGTTTCGGCAGGCAGGAAGGAGAAATAAGGCTCACTGGGCTTCGCAGCCTGCACTAGCAGGGTCTCCTGTTGTGAAGTGTCTTTAAGGAGCTGCTCGCCTCCACCCCTTCACTTCTCCCAGCCCCTCTTGATGACATTCACTCCTGCACTTCACCCGCCCGCTCATTGGCTCTCCCTCTTTCCCACCTGGTTGGCGCTCTCCAGGGCAGGCGAAGAGCAACCTCCTACTGAGTTCAGAAAAAGGGGGGGGAAGGCAATGGAGACCTGCAGCAACCACAACACACGCGCAGAGCAGCAGCTTTTTACTCATCAGGCTTGCTCAGGGGTGCCGCTGCTGGACATTGCATGTGTGCTGCTCTCTCCCTCTTGCTCCCCTCCCAACACACACACTCCTCTCCCCAAACTCAAAACTTCTCCCCAGTAGGTGTGTGTCTGTGTGTGCACGAGCCCTGTTCCCTGAATCTGGGTTACCCTGTGCTCTCTTTTTGTTACCGGCAACCCAGCAGCAGCAGCACTCTTGTGTGAGTTGCGAAGCAGGTTGTTCACCCGCCGCAGGCAGGACTGTTGGCGGCAACGCTGGACTCACGCTCTGCCGGGCAGGGCCAGGTGCAGTGGGCAGCCGGAGGGGGCGGCCCAACAGGCGGAGACGCTACCACTGTGGTCCACCTCCGCCTGCTTGGCTGAAGCGGCTGCGCGGCGGTGCTGCCCAGGGAGCCCTGGCTGCCAATGGGAGGCTCACTGCTGGCTTCCCCGTGATGGTGCCCGCAGCCCAAGAAGAGGCTGGTGAGGGCGGTGCTGCTGTCGGGGCTGGCCAGGTGCAGTGGGCAGCCGGAGGGGGCGGCCCAACAGGCGGAGACACTACCGCTGTGGTCCACCTCCACCTGCTTGGCTGAAGCGGCTGCACGGCGGTACTGCCCAGGGAGCCCTGGCTGCCAATGGGAGGCTCATGCTGGATTCCCCATGATGGTGCCCGCAGCCCAAGAAGAGGCTGGCGAGGGTGGTGCTGCTGTCGGGGCTGGCCAGGCGCGGTGGGCAGACGGAGGGGGCAGCCCAACGGGCGGGGACACTGCCGCTGTGGTCTGACTCCGCCTCCCCCTGCTCAGCCGAAGCAGCTGCACAGCATTGCCGCCAAGGGAGCCCTGGCTGCCGAACCGATGGGAGGCTCACTGCCAGCTTCCCCAAAATGGCGCCCGTAGCCTGAGAAGAGGCAGGCAAGGGTGGCGCTCCCAGCAGGGCTGGAGGGCGGCTCTTCTGGGCGCGGCACAGCATGGTGGAAGTGCCCTCCATAACTTCACGCCATGGGGCTTTGCGCCACTAGCCTTAATGGTTAAGATGCCTCTGCCCCCTCCATTTTGGCTGGCCAGCGCCCCCTGCAGCCCCAATTTTGTTCATACACCTTTTATTGTGCCTCCCAACAGACTAGGCAACAGATGGTTTGTCATAGTATTTTCATGAAAGACTCCTGAGGAAGCTTAGCTGTCATTGGATGAGAAGGCAGTTCCTGTAAAAACCAGCAATTGGCTAAAGAGAAGGATAAATAAACAGTATTCAGAATATGGAGCTGTTAGATGTGAAATCCCAAATAGGTCAGTATTTTCTTAGGTGTCTTAGCCATTTTTTTGCATTTATATTTATATTACCATCTCTCTCATGGAAGCCATGGATACAGACAACAGGTAAGTATCACTAGAAAAAATAAAAGAAAAACACACATATATATAGAGAGAGAGGGAGGGAGAGAGAGAAAGATAAATCAAAAACATTGAAAATCAGCACAGTCAAACCATGGTTGTCTAACATATTCCGTTCCAGAAGCCCATTCGGCTTCCGAAATGTTTGACAACCGAGGCGCGGCTTCCGATTGGTCGGAAGAGCTTCCTGCACTCAAGCAGAAGGCACGTCTGACATACGGCTTGCGAAAAATGTTTAAAACGTAGCCATTTGGGAACTGAGGTTTGACTGTAACAACCATCACAGCTAATAATTTCAAGGCTGCCAGGAGCAGTGTCTTTCAGGTTTAAATGCCTGGGTGAATAAGTATTTACAATATCCCCCAGCATATGAAGTCTGAGGGAGATGGATATACTTTAGCACAACAGTCCTTTCCTGTGTCATGTGTTTAGCACTGATCTACCCTTCAGAAAACAACTGTCTTTCTTTTGAAGCAATTTGGAGTCTGTCCAACTCGGTTTGGGGGCCTAAGTCATATCTGCTTCAGAAAAACAGGGCATTGTTTCTCTCTCATTCACTGTTTGGAGGAATAAAACATGGCTATAACTAATCATTTGGTAGTTCCGTCCTTAAATAACTCCCTATTTCTTGCTCTCCCTTCATTCTGGTGCCCATGGCATTTTTTCAGCCAGAACTCGCCTGAATCAGTTTTGGCACCTCTCGGGGGGGGGCACTATCATTAAAAGAGAACAAGGCATAGTGAATTAATCCACCTGAGTTAATCTTGGAAAGGATCTTTCATAGGTGGTCCCTGGGTCCGCCTGCCTGATTTTGGGTGGGGGCTGGATTCAGATCAGGGGGATCTCTGAATAGATGTATTTTCTAGTTTTTTATGCTTCAGCGTGAGTATAAAATATGCTTGTTTAAGAGACCTGTATCTGACTCAGTATTCCTCAATAAAAACATAAACTATAGCCCAGTGTTATCAGTGGATTTATGATGAAATTAACAAAGTTAGGGAAATTTATTTTGATGTGCATAAACAACATGAGTGGCTATCCTGTATAAGTGAAACCTTTGAATTGTTTTCAAGTCATCTCAAAAATGATGTTCGGTCTAGCCACTTGAACCAAATAGGAAACATTCTAATAGCAACCAAACTTCAATTGCCTCAAAGTGGTGTTCATCCAGTGTACTTTCTGTAGAAGAGTGGTTCCATTAATTAGCTAAAATGATAAAACTGGTTTGACTGAGGGAGGGATGCTAAAGGAGATTGAACTTTGAGACACTATGCAGCCCATTTATCATCTCTGTGAATCAGAAGATGGATATTTTATTTATCAAATTTATCAAATTTCTATCCCACCGTTCCTGCCGAAGGACTCCCCACTGGATGTTCCAAAACCTCTTCATGAAGTTCATCGGGAAAGATTCCTGAGTAAGCTTAGCTATCCTGGGAGATGAAGAGAGGTCATCAGATAGAAAAGTGACTTTTTAAAAGTAGGAAGCAGGACAAGTGGACAGAACCTCAGCGGGAAGGAGCTGGAAGTGAGATCTCAGAAGGATCGGTATTGGGTTTGGCGCTTTTCAGTTTATTTAATTGCTTATCTTTCTGTCCCATACATCCTCCCAAAGGATCCTATGGCAGCAAACAACAGAAAAGAACATTAAGAACATAAAAAACAAACACACCCTCCCACTTAATAATCTGAAGTCTGAACAGAGCACCATCTTAAAACTTGGGTAAATTAATAGTGCAGGAGATGGATGTATGTCACTGGACATGAGTTGACACCAAATAAGCAGCTACATCAAAGGTATATTGTTTGCCCCATAGCATATGAACACAAATATTTCTTTTTTTCTAATGTGAATATAATATACACTTCAGGAAATAAAGGCTGGGTCCCCGCCCCACCCCGCGACACCCAGCCTTGCCCCACCGGCGGGCCCCAAGCAGGCCGCAGAGTGAGGCAGCCTCACACCACAGCCTGCTTGCAAACCTGCTCGGTGTACCACACATGGTGCAAGCATCGCTGTGTACTGCGAACGGCGCATGCGTGCCAGCAGCGCCAGCGGGCAGATCCGGGCGGGCCGCAGGGCGGAGAGGCCTCGCTCCGCGGCTTGCTCGCAGGCCTGCCAAGCAGGTCACTTGGAGGGTATGAAACATTAGTCATGCCTCAGAACTAATTTGGAAAAGGATCCAGGATAGATTGGTCCTGAATTTGTGTGCATGAGTGGAGGTGGGGCTAGACTGTGGCCCAAGTTCTGTTCAGTTGTGTACATAGATGCATATATATTTTTTGGTGTGTGTTTCTAATTGATCCAGGGTGAGTGTCTGGAAGCAGTTGGTGGATGGATGGCAGCTAACAGATTGAGGTTGAATCCTGACAAGACAGAAGTACTGTTCTTGGGAAGATAGAGGTGGGTGGGGTGGGGGGCTCCCTGGACCTGAATGGGGTAACTGTGCCCCTGAAATAACAGGTGTGTAGCCTGGGAGTCATTTTGCACTCACAGCTGTCCATGGAGTTGCAGGTCAGTTCTCTGTCCAGGGCAGCTCTTTACCAGACTCAAAAACCACAACTAATCCTGCAGCAGCTAACTGGTACCTACATTGGCCCCCAGTATGTTTCCGAGCAGAATTCAAAGTGCTGACCTTTAAAGTCCTAAATGGCCTCGGCCCTGTATAGTTGAAGGATTGTCTCCACCTCCATCATTCAGCCCGGACACTGAGGTCCACTTCCAAGGGTCTTCTGGCAGTTCCCTGACTGCAAGAAATAAAGTTACAGGGAACCAGACAGAGGGCCTTCTTGGCAGTGCTGCCCTCCCTGTGCTGTCCTATCATCAGATGTCAGATAGATAAAGAATGACAATACTTTTAGGAAACATCTGGAGGAAGCCTTGTTCAGGGAAGTTTTTATTATGTTTCAGATATGCTGTAAGCCTCCCAGAGTGGCTGGGGAAACGCAGTCAGGTGGGCGGGGTATAAATAATAAAAATATTATTGTTGTTATTGTATGTATTATATGTAACTCAGCATTCTTCAGTAAAAATATAGCCTTGTATTAATGGAGTCATGATGAGATTAATGATGCTAGGGAAATTATTTTGATGTGCATCAACAACATGATTGGATATCCTATGCAACAAAGATATTTCAATTTTTGGCTCAGTAACTCCAAGGTGATGTGTGTTTGAGCCACTTGAACTTGGTAGGAAATATTCGCATAGCAGTCAAACTCCAATTGCCTCCAAGTGGTGTCCATCCAGTGTATTTTCTGTAGAAAAGTGGTTCCGGAATAGTGGCCCCCATTGTGGTGAAATTGGAGTGGGATAGACTGGAATTTGGTGAATTTTCATGGCTTTCCAAAGGTTATTCAAGTACTTAAAATATATGTTTCTTATCCCTGAGAATGCAGTGGAAGAGGCAGCTGTCAGAATTTCATACAGTTCCCAGAATCTAATTACTACTCCGTGCTTTGTGTTCCAATATAAAATTAGAGGATGTTTGGGAAAGTATGCAATCTCCTTTATCATCATTTCCCACCCCCTCACTGGACCAGTTCCATCTACCTGGAACCCTCAGGCTCCTCTTCTTGGCCTATATATCCCTCCAGGTCAGCCTATTCCACCATCAGTTGCCTGCTTCTTTGAACTGAGTTCTCCTCAGCTTTTGATCTCTCCAGCACTATGAAGATCTTCCTCAGTACTTGTCTCTTCTTGGCCATCCTTTCTGAAGGTGAGTAGCAACCTGCAATCTTGAATTGTTTTTTTTTCAAATGTGGGAGGGGATATGCAGTGGACTAGAGAAGGCAAAATGATATTGGCTCTAGGAAGGATAAGTGAAGCTAAAGATATTAGAATACTGGGAATCTGGACTCCAAATTTTAGAAGGCAGCATTATGGAGTGTACTGCTGATTCATGAGCTTGGCTTTCTTCACATACAGCGTGAGTGCTGCATGTGAAAGTATGAAATGGGACTGCTAAATTCCCATTGGGCACCTCACTGTGTGTTATGGAAGAGGACATGTCATGATCATCCTACACACAAGTAGGAGTCCGATAGAGACACATGCCCGACTGGCATGTTCTCTCCCTCCTGGTTGATCGTTCGGAAGCTTCAAAAGCTTTCTCCAGCCCGAACATCACAGCAACTGATACCAAGAGGCATTAGCACACTTTAGGATCCTGCAGTGTTTGCAGTTCGTGTAACAGACTCAATAGTGCAGCATTTTGGCTAAACTACTTCTGACCCAGCTCCTTCCTCTTTCTCATCAAACAGCAAAGAGAAAGAGACAAAGGACAATAGTCCCACATCACCCAAACATCCTGTCTCTGTCACTTCTTGCACTGTGGAATGAAAATATACACTGTCATGTGATTTTAAAAAACAATCCCATGACTGCAAGCATGGGGCAAGAATCCTAACAGGATGTTCCTGTTTTAGTGCATGCATTCATACTAGTAAATGGAATGAAGGCTGTGTGTCTCTTCATCTTTGTGTCTGGAGATGTTCCTGTGTGTAGAATAGGGGGAAGATGTGTGTCAGTCTGCATGCAGCCTCCAACACACCACTACATGTGGACCAATAATATTGCTCATGTCTGACTTGGAAAATTGTATCCAGGTGGGAATGTAGATTCCATTTCTCAATGCCTGAGGAACTGATGTATTTGGCACTGAATATTTATTCTTCTCTTGTCTCTACAGCGGAAGCTGGGATATGTCATGTAAACAAACCAGGAGTAAAATCGTCAAGAGAAATTTGTCATATTCCTGAGGGTGGCAGTTGCTTTGTTCGTTATAATGCCAGCAATTTAAGTGAGTATAAAGCCTTTCTGTCTGATTAAACCAGAGTGTATGGGTCTATCATTTGGACCCTGGGATATCTAGGAGGGAGACACAGAATGCTGATCTCGCCCAATGTCGAGGAATTTTCAACATTTAATTATATATTAGTAGAATTAAATTTATATATATACAATGAGACTTGTGTTCAACCAATGATCAACCAGTCCCCCTGTTGGTTGAAAGACAGTTGGGAATGACCAACATTAGGGTTCACCTATGGCAACATCTAGCAAACCCCAAGAAGCTACTGGTAAGAATTGCTCTTTTCCCTGATCCCCTGACCTGGGTGTAGGGACAAAGATTGCAGTCTTTCCAGATGGCATGAGATTTTGGGGGAAGTGGGCTTCCCATCCCATTGCTGGGTAAATAAAAAAGGGTTCATAGACTGGAGGTATGTCTCCCAGAAAACCATAGGCCATGGGCTCAAAGGAATACTAATACTTCAAATGATCCAGTTCTATGAAATTATTATTTTCTCTATCATTTATCCCCATTTTTTGGAAGGTAACGATTCCATGTTCATTTTTTAGGCAAAATATTTTACACTCACACAGGTGGAAGTGCATACTTTACATAACAAATGCCATACCAATATGGGGGAAATACTCAGACTCACTCCCCACATATCCAGTAGTGACATCTCAATACTTTCCAGCTTGCAGTAACCATATGATGGTTGGACAATGTGGAGTGACTGTGCTGCTTATGCCACCCTGAAAAGTATTAAATGTGACCTATGTTTGATTTATGGGTGGTGTTTACAGTGATTTTATTAAACCCACAATTTAAGATTTTATTGGGTTTGAACCCAGGGGCATAACTTGCACAGTGCACACAATTTACGCTTCCTTGACTAGTGTAATTAGCAAAACCAAAAAAAAAATTACTATGTGTTATGTGGTATCTATTGACAAACCCAGCATAATGCATAACAATATTCAATATTTAACATTTGATCCCCTTTCATGCTCTTGTGGCCTATAAGACACCTGAGCATGCTTATGAAGCAAGAGCAGGAATAACTTTTAGGTTGACATAAACTTCACTAGGACTAAATTAACAACAGCTTTTTCTTTATTCCCCCCCCTTTGAGGGAGAAAACTGCAATCACTGAAGATCATAAATCTTTTTAGTTACAAGGTATTTAAAAAATGAGACAGCCAGGACCAGAGCCCAGAGGAGCATCATGTTCGGCTCTCCAGTGTGGTGTAGTGGTTAAGAGCGCATAGACTCGTAATCTGGTGAACCAGGTTCGTGTCTCTGCTCCTCCATGTGCAGCTGCTGGGTGACCTTGGGCTAGTCACACTTCTTTGAAGTCTCTCAGCCCCACTCACCTCACAGAGTGTTTGTTGTGGGGGAGGAAGGGAAAGGAGAATGTTAGCCGCTTTGAGACTCCTTCGGGTAGTGATAAAGCGGGATATCAAATCCAAACTCCTCCTCCTCCTCCTCCTCCTCCTCCTCCTCCTCCTCCTCCTTCTTCTTCCTGTTTCCTAAAAGCAAAATATTTTCATTTTAAGGTATAGAAAAGGGGAATAAATGAGGAATCAAAGTACGTATAGAAAAATCCACAGAAATAAGAAAATTCATCTCCCTCCATATTTTGACACACAGAATGGTACAATATCACAGGAGATAAATAATTATCCAGCGAGGATGTTGGCATGGATAGCAGTGATGACCTCAGCAACTTGGACACCTTTTAATATTTGAAAGGAAAAAAGCTTCAAGAATTTCATAGTCAGATACCACAACATAACCAGACATGAATTTATCATGGTCATTTGTTTTACAAAAGCCATCAATATACAGAATCAAGTTGAAGAAAGGAATAGCATTAAGATCTGAATGAGGTGTGACACTGAATCGTTGAAGGAACCTTGTTTGCTATTTTTACAGGAGCTATTAATCTATAAATCAAATCAGGTTTAGGGGAAAAACAAGAAAAGGTATATGAACTAAATTTCATGGAGGGAAAATTGCAAGAACAGACAGATCCAGCAAACAGTGGTTACAGTAGTGAAACCTAAAATATATTTTTAAAATTATTTTTATTAGTTTTCAGAATTTTAACAAATCAACCCAGATCATTTAAATTTAATACATTTTTAAATAAATAAATAGGTTTCCTGCTCCTTTCACAAACATATGTCCATTGCTTCCTGATGTTGCCACATTCATTCTTTTTCTTTAATCACCTTCTTATTCTTCTATTAGTCGTAATCCATTTTCCTAGCTAGCATTCTTGTTTTCTTACACACAGCACCATAGTTATTTTCCAAACAAAACAAAAAACCATCTCACATGTGCATCCTTTCCATCAGTGTGTTCACAGACTTAGTGTGGAGAGAGATTAATTGCCAAGTTTCTCTGTCCATTCCATTCCATTGAAAACATCCCTTCTGTTGTTCAAGGACGTGCCAAATTATAAATAACTCCTGAGAATATGCCTTCTCTGCCATTAAAATCCTGGGGGTTCTTTTCCACAGCCCGCAGTTAAAAATCAAAATCCCATTTATAAACTCCATGGCAAGTTAATACAGTCCTTAGGAAACCACTCTCTCATCCACTCTTTCTTCATACAGTTCAAAGAAACTGTATTTAAAATCCATTCATCTTAAGTCAAGAAGGGAAGATATATATATATAAAAAATGTAAAACCCTTAATTGGGCATAAATCATTGGTACTCTCTCTTCCTTCAGATAACAAATAACCTCTAAATGCCTGCACATGATTCTTTTGTGTTGCAGGAAAGGTCAATGGGGCAGGGGAGCCATTTAGAAACCTTCAGAGCAAACATTGCTTTGCCTCCCCTCCCATTCTGGCTATTCCTCACTCACCTCACAGAGTGTTTGTTGTTGGGGAGGAAGGGAAAGGAGAATGTTAGCCACTTTGAGACTCCTTCGGGTAGTGATAAAGCGGGATATCAAATCCAAACTCCTCCACCTGCTCCTCCTCCTCATTTTCTTCTTCTTCTACTAATATTGTAAGTCTTTTTGCACTAGTTGAACATCATTAAGATAACTGAGACTCTTTGGGTAGTGATAAACGGATATCAAATCCAAACTCTTCTTCTCAAGTCCAGTCCTTTTGGCAGCTGATTAGTTGCAGCCCTTTATCATATGCCATTACAGGAGTGCCCCATAATTAATGCAATATTCCAGATTCTTGAGGAACTGATCACAGATCATGCCGGAAATGGACGTTTGTCCATGGCAGGGAGAGATTTCCCAGGCTGTAACCACACTGCCTTTCAAGCTGGGAGATACGAGTTTAAGTGACACCGTGGGATACAGTGCACTCCTCAGAACCCTGGGAAGCATTGCTAGGAATTTTACCTCTGGCTTTCCCCTCTCTGGGCAGTTCCCCTGACCAGGAGGGCAGAACAGCTCGACCACCATGACCAGGACATCAGACCAGAAGCCAAAATCTAAGTTTTTTGTTTTGCCTTTTGTTATTTTTAAATTATTTTTATCAAAAGTTTTCAACATAAAATACAATAAAAGCCAAGCTGATCTAAAGAAAAAAGATACACAAAAGCAAGAATAAGAAAGGAAGGAAATAAAAAAGTGTACAAGAAATGAAGAAGAAATACAAAGCTCTCTATCACAGTTATCAGACTCCTGACATTTAAAATGGGTTTCCTAGAATTGAGGTATTCCTTCTAGAAACCTAAATGGAAAGGATGCAGGCTCCAAGTGAAAAGATAGGCCTGTAATGAAATGCAAATCTGCATAGGCACAGCCTCAAAAATAAGGAGGAGATTGTAAAGAACCACATCCAAATCAATGGTGTTTTTTATATATATGCACTTCTAGATTACACGTGATTTCATTTCACCAATCAAAGGATCAAAGCAATCTTAATAGTTGCAACCAATTATCAATTATAATTTCTGTGCATACAATGGCCACAATAAATTCTAACAATTTGTCCTTTTCAGTGTTATGGAAAGCACATTTGCTACATACCATGCTCAAAAGTAGCTAGTTCTGCACTGTAAAAGGCAGACTGATTGGCTCCCATGTTCTTTTGAGTTTTTCCTTGCACAGGAATGTCTGCAAGACATGGGGAACTGCCTGGCACAGCAAGCTGATGCTGAAAACCATCAGGCACCAACCCACCCAGTTATCTGGGCGCAGCACTCCTGGAAAGGAGGGATGGAATGGAGATTCTCAAATGGGAATTTACCTGCCCCATCAAAATAAAATTGTACGGCCACTCCACCTCTCGTTTCAGAACCTGGAAAGTGGGTCAAATAGGTCTGCAATATATAGTAACAACACAAAGCTCCAAACCCTTTTGGTTACAATGACAGCAGGAACCCACAGATTTTTTTATGAAAAAGGAAAACTTATTCAGACATTTCCGCCATAAAAAGAAGCATGGAAAAAGATTTATCCCCTTGAGATAGCCAGTCAGAAGTTAGATCAAGGGGAAAAGAAAATTAGAGGAAAGAGAAAACTGTATTCTCCACTCTCTGAAAAATATATCACATAGTATAAGATAGCATCTTGTGTCAGCCAATGGATCAACTAGCTGGAGATCAGATGGGTGGCAGATCAACCTTTTCCAGGCCCTTGCCATTTTGTGTGTTCAGGAAACACAAGTCAACAATGCCTCATTTAAGGAACAATCCTGGAATATTCACATCATTTGGCAGAATAATTTATACTTATTCAGGAAGAACTACTAGCTTGAGCAATTCAGTACTTGACAGATTTTTCCTTTATTCACCCATTTGCCCAATGTATGTATATAAAGGAGCATCACAAAAAAAATAAAAATCATTCAGGAGAGTAATGATTTGAATTTTTGCTGATCTCGGTATTCCTTCTAATGCTCTCTCACAGATGGCTCTCTGAAGAGGGAAACTGAAGACGGATGTACTACAGATTGCACCTCAGAGGACTATAGTTTCACCAGAGAAGATGGTCGTTTCTTCCGGAGATTCAGGTTCTGCTGTGATTTTTTAGACTGCCCCACATTATATTTGCAAAGTAAGTATATGTGTATTTGTATATATCCTCGAGCATAAATAGCATTGAGGCTTTAGGGGTTTTCCTTGGTTGCCGTTAGACAAACGATATCAAACAGATCGCATTGGAGATCTTCAATGAAGCCCAAGGTAGATTGCAGCTTCCCTGTAGCTGGTTAGAGGACACCAAAGGTGGTCCATGTGGCAGTTCACTCCAACCTGCACAGGTCCCCCAGATGTTTAACGGTCCGTTGATACCTGCGCTCACCACTTTGTTAATTAATCGCTACCACCAACCAGTCTGCCTGGTATTTACTTCACTCTGTTCAGTCAAGGAGAATATTGGAACAAAACTATTTTATTTGAAGTTTAGTACATAAGCATGTGGTTTCTGAATAAACAGTTCTTTCTTGGTTGTGTTCTTGTTAACAACAGTGCCCAACGATTTCTCCCGCCCTTATACCTACTCCTTCCCTTGCCACCCTCCTTCCAGCCTCTCAATACCCACAACAAGCCCCAAGACAAAGACCAAGACGCTGACAAAAGACCCCCTTCCTTCCCTGGGAGGGGTTTATATAGCCCACATAACTCCGCCCCCTAAAGGTTCTTACTGGTTATTCCTTTTAACTCCTTCTATGCCAATCCTAAGTTTGGGTGATCGTCACAGTCCCCATGATACCTCATAGTAAGGAAAAGGGTAAAGGTAAAGGACCCCTGGATGGTTAAGTCCACTCAACATCAACTGTGGGGTGCAGCACTTATCTCACTTTTCAGGGTGAGGGAGTTGGCTGTTTGTCTGCAGACAGCTTTCCAGATCATGTGGCCAGCATGACAAAACCGCTTCTGGTGCAATGGACACTGTGATGGAAGCCGGAGCACATGGAAGCACTGTTTCCTAGAAAACTTTCAATAATTTTAGTATGTCCCTGATCCCCATGGCTAAAATTCCCCCTACTATGTGTAATAATACTACAGAAAGAAGCAACTGCACTGTGAACAATGTTTATACTTAGTCCTGACGAAACATCAAGTGGTTCTGTGCTATGATCATGAACCAAAAGGATTAATATCACAGATGGAGATATGGAGTGAAAATTACATCTTTTACAGATTTTGAGACTAGTGAACATAAATATATTTCACAGTAATAAGCAATACATGAGACTACACAATCCATGATGGATCACAATGCATAATAGGCAATGGAGAAAACATAGAAGTGGAAAATTAATCACATAGTCATAGTCATCCCAGCAATAAATTCCACAACTCACTCCCTAAAAATACTCCTACTTGCCTACTTCTCTTAGGTTGAACAATGAAACACAATACATATTTAACAACAGACTGGGTGGAGTTTCTCTGGAATGTATTTGCACAGTGACAACTAAAATTGCTCCTCTTTGTTAAGCCAGCTGCCAGCACTTCTGTCTCATCTTGAGAGACTAGTGGTTTAAACCCGTTAAAATAACGGGCGCTAGAACATTTCTGACACAAAACCCAAGGTCCTGAAGTGCAGGGAGCAGGGCAAACCATGCGCTCCCTACACGGCGTTAAGATTCCTGAGGGAGAAATGACGGCATGTTTCCTTTTATTGTTCCTTTCCTAAACATTCTTACTGCACGAAACATGGCTTGCTGCCTCCTCCCCTCACTTTCCGCGCACATGATGCTCTCCACATGCCTGTCACTCGCCCAGAAATAACACGCTGCCGCAGACACCCACGGCCGACGCCGAGCTCGAGCTCAGCAGAACCCTGCCTTAATCCCGCCCCTCCGGTCTGGGCTGCCTGGCGGGCTAGGCCTGCGCTTGCTGCTGAGGGAATGGAGTTAAGGGCTGGGAGCAGCCATGATGGTAGGTTCCTGCGGAGCTCCCACCGCCGTTGTGGTGAGGTCTTCTGGCCGGGGGAAGGGGCGGCCGAGGGAGAGCGGCGACAGGAGGGGGCTTTTTTCCCTGGAGTGGTGTGGGGCTGGGGGACGGTAGAACAGGTTTCCTTCCGGATGTGTGGGGCTCCCAGCCCCTTTCGGAGTGTGGGGCGGTGGGTGGGGAAGCGAGGGGGGTGAGGCGGCGGCGGAGGCAGCGGCATCATCTCCCGGGAGGCTTCGCCCCCCCCCGGTTCTCCTCCTCCTTCTGCCCAGTGGCGAGAGTGGCAGCGTGGCCTCCCTTCTCGGCCGCCTTCAGCCTCTGGAGCACCAGCGTTCCATTTCAACCGCCGCTTCAACTGCCGCTGCTGCTCCCGGCCCGATCTCTCTGCTCCAATCCCTGTGTCTGTGGGGCACATGCTCAGTAGCGCAAACCCAGAGACACAGGGACTGGATGCAGAGACACTTGTGTTTTATATATATAGATAATATCTAGATATACACCTTCAGCATAATGAATTCCTGAAACAGAATGCAGTGGAGATGTCGCAACCCTCTCACAGGAGTAGAGAACTGAGGTCTAGGAATCATAGAAATATAAAATTTTCAGCTACAATATTAGCAAGACAACTTAAACAAGTGTTAAGAAATTTGATACATGAAGGTCGGACAGGATTTCTGCCAACAACACAGTTAAAACATAAAGGAAGAATTGTACAGAAAACTATTTGAAAAAGAAAAAGTGATTAGCAATTAGCTATGCTTTTAGATGCAGAGAAATTTAATCTGATAATATTTGTTAGAGTTTTAGGGGGAAATTATAGGTTATAATGGGGTTTGGGATAGATTTAAAGAATAAAACAAAAATGTTAACAACAACTATAAACTGGCAAGGTAAAGAGAAACTGAAAGAAATAACCACATTAAGATGGTAAAGAAGGTGAGATTACAAATTTGTTAGATTTTGCAGCATGTGGGAATTGGTATGGGTGGCATGCTTACCTGTGGTATGGTAAGGTAAAGATACATAGAGAATTTTTAAATAACTCTTTAAGGAAACGTTTGTATAGTGTGTGGACCTGATATCAAGACTTACATGTGAGGAAAACATATTGTGTTTTTCAGAAAATGTAAGCTTAATGGGAAACAAAAAAAAATGAGCTGCTTAAATCTGCAATGATACAATAGGCTAACAATCTAGGACATAATGTAGAAATGGATGCATGGGAAAGGTTGTGGAAAATTAATATGAAATGTACTGCCTGTTATACTCTGAAAGGAAATTACATGAAAATAATGTATAGATTGTATTTTTCACTTAACAAATTGGCTAAATGTTGCAAATAATTGTTGGAAATGTAAACTGCTACATTGAACTTTCTTTTATAAGTGGTGGACTTGTAAGAAAGTGAAGGTTTTTTTTGAAAATGACATATGATGAGATAAAAAAGGTGTCTAAAGTGATTATACACACAAAAAACCCAGAAGGTTTTCTCCTGGAGATTATAGGGAAAGAAGTTCCCAAAAAAATATGATTAAGTTGTTTAGGTATGAAACAACAGTGGCCAGGATTCTCTATGCACAAAAATGGAAGGAAGTAAGTTACCACCAAAGAAGAATGAATAAGTAAGGTGATGAACTGGCAAAGTTAACAGGCAAAATAAGAGAATCTAACAATGATTGCTTTGTGGAAGAATGGAAGCCTGTTTCAGACTATTTAAGGAAATTATTGTATGATGAACTCACGAGCAGGATTTGAACTATGAGCAACATAAGTAATGAAAGAATAAAGTATTGATGTGCTGGTGTAAGAGATAGAAGGTATTGTGCTGCAGAGGGGAAGAAGTAAAAACACCATGGAAGAGTGGGTGGGAAGTCTGAACAATTGATTTGCATTGATGTGTATGTTTGTGTGTGTGTGTGTGTGTGTGTGTGTGTGTAATTTAATAATAAATTATTATAATGTAGCAGAAGGAAGGAAGGAAGGAAGGAAGGAGATATAGGATGAAGCCGTGTGTTGATTTTAGTGGTTGTTTTCCACAGAGGCAACACGTAAGTTGAATGGGCGGGAGTGCCCAACTTGTTGTCCTGCTTTCTCAAAAGCATGTAACCGCTCAAAGGCTGTCAAATGTTATAATGATGAGACTCAATGTGCAGCATTTGTTGTTTCTTACGGTAAGTAGCACTTCCAGCCAATGAGGTGGGGACAGGGTGGTGGGTTGCCCTCCGGTTCTGTTTGTGGCTTTATGCCAGAAAACACACTGTGTTTATAGGTAGGGTGAAATGCTATTTTTCTGAAAATATAACTGCGTTAAATGATCTTTGCTCTGCATATATATAGATGAGACTCCATATATCTGGGGTAGGGGTATGAGAAATGAAGCAAAATAATCTGTTCATTTAATCATGTGTAAAACTGCCTTTTAAAAGAAAGTTTTCACTAAACTTTTAGATGAAGTAAAGGCAGCCATGGAGCAAATATCTGGAAAGCAATATTGATGAAGATGGGCCCCTGTCCCATTAAAAAAATTTTTTTAATGGATATTTCTTTTTCTAAATTTTAAACATCTGTGTCAAATTGATCTCATGTATGATTCTGAGATGCTTTCTATACTTGCTAAATGCACTTCACAAAAATTAAAATGCTACTATTCTCTCTTCTGCACACAAACTCACTCATTACTACCCAGGCACTCATGTGAAAATGTCTCTTTTTCTTTACTAGATAACAGAAAAATTCCTGACAAGAATTTCTACGGCTGTGCATCACCAAGTTTTTGTGCACTTGCCAAGAATTCAATGCATAGTGATGCCCTTTCAGGCACTATAACCAGAGCACGATGCTGTGATAGTCTCCCTTCCCTATGAAGGGTAGTGAGGAGAGAAAGATGTCTTCTTCCTTTTGGATCCCACTGTTTCTTGCAGCAGTGGAGGTGGAAGTTGCTTGCCTGGTGGTGGGAGAGGAAGAGAGACTGCAATTCACAGGATTCCTGAATCCTCTATTAGGCTTTCAATGGAGGGTGAATGGGATGCAGGGAATAGATAAGCTAAAGTAGGAATGTTGGGCTTGGTGGCTCTGTCTCATGATAATATGGTATATAGGTTAAATTTATCTTTGTTCATAATCAAAATAAATTGGTGTGGCAAATAAAAAATGTGTTCTGTGTGTGTATTCATCAAAGTAAGAACATTTGTTAGCTGCAGTGGCAAAGGGTGGTGCTTTTAAAAGGAACAAATGGACAATGATTAGTTATTTTATTGTTTTATAAAATGTCTATATCACTCCATATTTCAAAGAAATCATTGAGTTGCTTACAATAACATAAGGGCATCACAAACATTCAAACAAATACAGTAAAAAGCTTTTACACAGTGTATCTGAAGAAGTGTGCATGCACACGAAAGCTCATACCAAGAACAAACTTAGTGGGTCTTTAAGGTGCTACTGGAAGGAATTTTTGCCATTTATTTGCATTTATATTTATATTTATATTTTTATTACCATCTCTCTCAAGGAAGCCATGGATACAGACAACAGGTAAATATCACTAGTAAAAATAAAAGAAAAACATAAATTAAAACAGATATGTAAATATTGAGATAAATTAAAAAAGAAAAGAAAATCAGCATAGTCATACCATGGTTCTCGATCACAATCCGTTCCAGAACCCATTTGGCTTCCGAAATGTTCAACAACCGAGGTGCAGCTTCCAATTGGCTTGCAAAAGATGCTTGAAAACTGGAGCATTTCCTTCTGGATTTTTGGTGTTCGGGAGCCAAAACATTCTAATCTGTAGCTATTTGGGAACCGAAGTTTAACTGTAACATCCCGTTGCAGCTAATAATTTCAAGGCTGCCAGGAGCAGTTAGTCCGGTCAATATACAAAATGACCTTGGCAAAATTGCAACATAAACGCTATTAATGGCATTTTTATGAGAATTGGGTGTAGAATAACATATAAAAAATTAGACAAAATTAAATGACAGGAACACTGTGAAATCGTGATTTCAAAATGGCCGACCTGCTGTATCAATTGTATTGTATTTCGATTAGTTTTCTAAACTTAATTGTGTGTATCCTATGTTTTTTAATTGTTGTTACCAAACGTCAGGGAAAATAATACAAAGTTGTCATTGATCTAGTTATTAGGCTACATAATTTCTGTATTTAAATGTTTGCTAAAAACAACAAAGTGAAAGCAATGGTACATTGAAACAAGGTCACAATAAGGCGCTTGAACCAGAACTTTTATTATGTATTACAAATAACGAAAGCAGACATCAGTCATCCATATCATCTTCTATATCAGAACAATGTTCAATCAACAACACATTTTCACAACCAATGGTCTGGCACTGACCACAAGCTGTTGAACATGGAAAACTATTTTTTTTGCACGTGCAACGGAATGTACAACAACCAGTGGTGCAGTTACAGTGGATAACTTTCAAAAGACTTTCAGGTGCAGGGGCCATGTCTGACATCACAGGGTGAAGCTGGTTGTCCTCCTTTATAATCCAACCCCAGTCATTAGGTCGTAAACCCTCTTTGTGGCATGACCATTCCATTATCTGGTAATATGATCGAAAACTATGGAACTCTGGTGCAACGAAAGAGTTTGCTGATGTTACTTTGTCCACTAGTATGCGATGTCATAATGTTCCAAGGGTATCATCAACTTTTCCACCAAAAAGTATAACCATCGCCTTCTGACCAGCATCTTCTATATTGATATGTAACTGATCTTTCAAACAAAATGCCGATGCTAATTCACGAAGTCGATTATCTGCGATAAGTTTGTTGAAACATTTGCCTTTTCCTATCCCAAATATTCTGGATGTGCTGTCACAGCCTGTAAAGGCGTGGAGGAAAAGAAGATAGTTGCAGGTCTCTGCGCCCAGTATCATTCTACAAGCAATAATGTCAAATGTGTGGTTTGGATTTTTTCCTTGTTTATCACTACGAAAATACAAATTAAATTCCGTTTGATGGTTAGCATGGTACAGGAGTAGAATCAATAAATCGGAATCTTCTCCAATCACAGTAGTAGTTTGGAACTGAGGTGATGCCCCAGCTGCCTTCACAATTTCAACATCAGCATCTCCTTCACCTAGTACAACAGTGCATCCTTGTCTCTTCAAATGTTCAGCTATGAGAAGAATGATTCGCTGTTTGTTACTTTCATTGGAAAGAAAGTTGTCTTGTTTTAATATGAATTTACTTTGCAGAGAGAAGTGTTTCATGATCACTGCAGATGGTGACAGCAGTCACGAAATTAAAAGACGCCTGCTTCTTGGGAGAAAAGCAATGACAAACCTAGACAGCATCTTAAAAAGCAGAGACATCACCTTGCCGACAAAGGTCCGTATAGTTAAAGCTATGGTTTTCCCAGTAGTGATGTATGGAAGTGAGAGCTGGACCATAAAGAAGGCTGATCGCCGAAGAATTGATGCTTTTGAATTATGGTGCTGGAGGAGACTCTTGAGAGTCCCATGGACTGCAAGAAGATCAAACCTATCCATCCTTAAAGAAATCAGCCCTGAGTGCTCACTGGAAGGACAGATCCTGAAGTTGAGGCTCCAGTACTTTGGCCACCTCATGAGAAGAGAAGACTCCCTGGAAAAGACCCTGATGTTGGGAAAGATGGAGGGCACAAGGAGAAGGGGACGACAGAGGATGAGATGGTTGGACAGTGTTCTCGAAGCTACCAACATGAGTCTGACCAAACTGCGGGAGGCAGTGGAGGATAGGCGTGCCTGGCGTGCTCTGGTCCATGGGGTCACGAAGAGTCGGACACGACTGAATGACTGAACAACAACAAATGTCATCATACGTTTCATGCTTCTTCCATTTAAGGCAATGCAGCAGCGGACCACCATCTAACACGAATTGATCACTTCTTGGAACGTATTCGGTACTACAACTATTCTGTTTCTGCATCACATATTTTTTGATAACATGTACTATCTGTGGCTTGTCAGCCTTCCTGGGTATAGAGCATGATTTGAACAATGAAGGTGGGTATGAGCACAATTCATACTGCAGCACTTCTTCCAAATTTAGTTCGCCTGTGTTAACAATGTCCAATAGCCTTTGAAACAGCAATGCTGGGTCAATCGTTCTTTCATCATCTCCAGGAATTTTCAGTGCAGCAGAGAACGCTAATGTTTTAACTTTGTCAGAACGCTTACATTTATATGCAAAAACTTCTTGGTCAATAAGTTTAGCTACAATGACCTTACCAACTTCTTGCAATTCATGCACATTAACATTTGCCAAATCTGCAGTTACACCTGTTACAATATTACGCAGACTTGACTCGGGTGTAAATGGCGAGAATGCTTGCAACTTGCTCAATACCAGTTGTGAATCACTTTTGTCTCTAATCAGCCTTGCACTAGATAGTTCCTTGTGTTGTTCACTTGATGAATATGACACATTGGTAAACTCCTGCATAGCTAGATTATACCCTGACGATACAGGCAATGATAAAGACCAAACTGCTCTCTGAACGCCAGTCAATCCACTTCCTCTGGTCAAACCCCCTGTAGTTTTAAGAGAGCGCATCAGACATTGTTCGATTACTAAGTCAGAACCCAATCCTGCCCAGTACCGTTCACTTCTGCGTATCACATGAAATCCTTTTTCAAACATTGCAGAAACAGTCGCATTTGTTGTTGGCAACAGAATTATATTCTGCAAATATAGGTATGCTGATTTCAAGTAATTATGGTGACCCGCAGCTGCGAAAATGGGTAGACACTGATGTATGGCATCAATATGCATTTTCCATGAACCAGTTCTATCTGCTGTGATGAGTTTTCTAGCAAGATCAACCATATTTTGATACTCAAGCCATAGTTTACTTGTTGCTGAGTTTGCTTTCAGTTCGCTCTTCTTTGCATCCAATGCACAGCTTATGTGTATCATAGTCTGTGAAGAATCCACTTCTTCTATAGTTTTGTTACAGGACACTAGTGAATCATACAGTGCAGAAGCTTCTTTTAAGACCTGGGGGAATTCTGAATGATCTTCAATTATCTGCGACATTATTTCAGCACTTAAGCATGAATCGAGAATCAAATGTCCACGAAAAGCTCTTGATACTGATTTCCCATTTAACATATGCACTACTGTATTTTCCCCATAAATCTCTTCTAGGATTTCTTTAAGGCCCGATCCTGCCATGAGTGTACCAATGGCCCCAAGAAGATTCATGAAAGTATGAAAGGAACCAAGCAATAGAATGATGTCCTTGAGAGCACTACCATCACATGATGAATGAACTATTTGTGATGCTTTCCAAAAGAGTGGCTGATCAAATGTTATGATAGTTGGTATATTGTGCTTAAGAGCTAAATCTCGTAGGTATGTTAAGGTAGACAGGATGCAAGTCATTTCAGTGGGCTTCATATCAATGATAGGTAGGAAAAGTACTGATGATTTCTCAACTTTCTGGTTGTTTTGGTTATTATGTATTAAGTGCATCATTCCAGACCAGCCAGGCATTGGTTGTTCAAAGTTCCTTGACAGTTTCCACAGCAGATCTACTTTGACATTTGTGGGATAGATATCAGGCAATATTTTAAACTTAATGCCTCTGAGAGTACTGGATGCAAATCGATATTCATGAATGTTGATAGATGCAGCAGCTTTTAAGTCACAGCTCAATATATTCTTTCTTGGAATACAACGAGAAAAGGTTTTTGCTGGGGTTATTGCTGCTATCATCCCCATACCATGGAATGTGTTCTCACCAACAGTGTAAGAATATTGTGATCAATATTGTCCGCAGCTAGAAGAACGTGACTGTTTTCAACATTTTCTAATATATCAACAATTAAAAAACATAGGATACACACAATTAAGTTTAGAAAACTAATCGAAATACAATACAATTGATACAGCAGGTCGGCCATTTTGAAATCACGATTTCACAGTGTTCCTGTCATTTAATTTTGTCTAATTTTTTATATGTTATTCTACACCCAATTCTCATAAAAATGCCATTAATAGCGTTTATGTTGCAATTTTGCCCAGGTTCCAGCCTTTTTTTTCTGTAGTTTGCCCGGACTAAGTGTCTTTCTGCGTTAAATGCATAGGTGAATAAGTATTTTTAATATCCTCCAGCATATGAAGAACGAGGGAGATGGATGTAATTTAGCACAGCAGTCCTTTCCATGTCATGTGTTTAGCATCGATGTACCCGCCACAACCCCAGAGTTGGACACGACTGGACCTAATGGTCAGGGGTCCCTTTACCTTTACCATTTACCCTTAAGAAAACAACTGTCTTTCTTTTGAAGCAATTTGGAGTCTGTCCAACTCTGTTTGGGGGCCTAAGTCATATCTGCTTCAGAAAAACAGGGCATTGTTTTTGCATGTTTAGACCTTTAAACCTCCCCCTTAAATAAATTCAGTCAAGACTCAAATTTTGGTTTGGTTTTTGGCAGAATTTAGGACACAACTTTATTTTTTTACAGCAAGTGAGTGGTTGCATAGGCTCACCACCCAGATGTCCCCCTCGACTATGGCACGGGCACAACCCCCTCACAGCGCTGACCAAAACACTGATTCCCTGGATTATTTTAACGTAATACCCATCACATAGGGATGGCCAGAGTGATTCCCCATCCCTATCACCTGAACCAGAGCCTATCCGCCACATGAGCATCGCGCTCACTGCCAACCACTCACACCTGTAACCAATCCCTTAACCCAGCTGACAAGGAGGTCAGCAATACAACATTCCCAATCACAGACAGATGAAACCCATCAAGCCTGTGAAAGGACATATCAGGAAGGTAATGCCTGGGTGACAGCTCACTGTCCCTGCCCAAGGCCAGAACCTTCTTTGGTCACCGCGCTCTGGGCACTCACCCAGGCCCTCTCACTGGCAGCTGGGCAATGGCTACCTCACCACACACGTCACTGCCATCAGTGATCAATTTTGAGTCCAACAAGAGCCTTCACCTCTTCAAAGTCCTCCTGCATGTGGGGCCGCATGCTCCACTGGGGGCTTCCGGCAATTGCGCCCAGCTGCACCACTGCCACTGCAGGCGTGCCTCAGCAGACACCTTCACCCGCACCACTTGGGAGAAGCCCCTTCCAATGCATTCCTTGTCTGGACACCCAGAAGTCACTTGCATGGTCGGGGGCCCAAGCCTGCGTCCAAATCCAGACTCCGCCGCCCTCTTGCTGGCCCAGTGGACAATGCTGTGCCTGACTATCCAGATGTGCAAGGAAGGCTGACAAAGGAATGAACAAAACAACATTAGCAAATGCACCTCAGTGCCGCATCCAACATAACCCTTGCATGTTCAGTTTTCCAGCCCCCAGTTCCTTAATCCTATCAACGAACAGGACCCAATGAGCAGCGTTGGTGGCTGGCCCAATACGAAAGGAATAAGGTGCAGTCTGGCTGGCCAACAGGCCACATGCTGTGATTGCCTCACGCATTACTGCAGCAAATTGTTGCTTCCATAACAAGGACCCATCCTCATGAACCAGGAAGGGGCCATCCCCAGGCAGGCGAAGTGACACATAATACTTGGCATCTTTAAAAAGACAAGGGCTGGGCTGATCGGTGGGAAGCAGCCTCATCAAGGTGCCTCTGCCCAACTGGTCAGCTTTTGAATTGCGAATACTGAGCACCAGCTCAGCACCAGCAAGCTGAGCAACCTGCAAAGTATACAAATAAAGTATCAGGTGTTGTAATAATTGTGATCAAACAAAACCAAAACTCAAAACACCAAATTGGCTAATAAATATTGGGAGCAATTTATTCAATCAAAAATATTGAAATGAACACAATAAGGTGCAGTGTGCAAATCCAAGCCTGTAGATACTATAAAGCACATAATAAACTGATGGCATAATATTGTGTCTAATGATAATATCCTAGCGTAGTCCAATAACGCGAAAAGTGTTGCAAATGGTACTCACAAAGTCTTTTGTGTGGGAATGGTCACAGTCAGGCAAGAGAACTTGGTCCTGCGAGATGGTAGTTGCAGACAGGCCCTCCTCCTGTATTATTAGACACAGTATTATGCCATTTATTAGCCAATTTGGTGTTCTGAGTTTTGGTTTTGAGCAACCTGCAAAAGCAAACCCCTAGGAGCCCTTAACTGTGCTGACTCCAGCACCACTTCTAACACATGCAGTGCACCAAGTTGTGATTGAAAATGCTGCAGAAAAGAGTCTCGCCTCATAAGTGAACCAGCAGATTAGCCTCAGCTTGCTGCGCATAGTGCCCAAATTGATAAATGTAACTGGCCTCCTACCTGACACTCTAGGTGGCTGCAATGTGGCCCGACCCTCAAGGGCCTTGCGCACCACAACTTTGCACAAGGGTCTCTGGAAGAGAGGGACTTACAGAAAAATAAAATGACAGACGACAGAATTCGCATGAACTCCATCGCACGAGCAATAAAACGCAGGTGAGCCAAACTGCAACAACTGCTGTGCAATAGTGACTCTGTGCTAAGACTAATCAGGAGCTGTGCTCTGAATGCGGGGACTCCATCAAAGCCTTTTATAAGACTGCAAAGTGGAAGGAGAAATACAAACTACCACTCCCTGCAAAATTAGCTGCAGCAAAGGTTCCAAAGTTGGACCGAAAAATATTCTGGAAGCCACTGGGCAACTGGAACCTGGGATCTGAATCGCTCCATCTGAAAATGGGATAGGGCATCAGCAATATTGTTATTAGCACCAGGAATAAAACAGGCGGACAACACAGTATTAAATTTGAGGCATCGCAGCACAAATGTGTGTAACACTGCATAGACTCTACTGGAGTGGGATGATGGGATGATGGGATGAATGATGGGATGAACACAGGCCTGCAGAAAGCCTGGCCAAGCATGCACAAAAGGGGCGACCCGGGGCTACCACCCTGCAGGAGAAATTCAGATGACCCAAGAGGGACTGAATCTGTTTCAAAATAACCTTTTCCCATGGCAAAACTGTGTTATGAGTTCATGCAAAGCCACCAATTTTTAATTCAGGCAAAGCAGAAGTCAGTGCCAAAATATCCAACTGAATTCTGAGGCAAGATAACCTCGTGACTGAGCCTTCAGTTTTATCAGCCACTAAAGGAACACCTAACCCTTTGGTTAGGTTGTTAAAAGCCTGCAATAAAAGCAAGCATCCATCCAAATCTGCTGCAGAGCTTAATAGAATTATCGAGGTAATGGGTGACACCCCTAAAACCTGGTTTAGTGAGCAGTGACCAGTCCAAAATTGTACTGAAGGCACAGGATATCGAGCAGCCCATAGGCATAGCCATATCCACATAGTAAGCTCCATCCATTGGAAGCTCCATGCATTGGAAGTAGGTGGAAGGCAGCTTCCACATCACACTTTGCCAAAAGTGCACCTTTCCCAGAACTCCTAATTAACTTGACCGCCTGGTCAAAGGTGGCATACTTAGCGAAAGATAATTCAGAAGGGATAACATCATTCACTGATGAACCTTGAGGGTAATATAAATTATGAATTAGGCAAAATTCACCAGGGCCTTATTAGGCACCACGCCCAAAGGGGAAAGGTGCAAGTCGTGGTAAGGAAGGCTTCTGAATGGACCAGCATTCCTGCCCAATGCCAATTCCTTCCTAATTTATGCCTTGCAACCTCAGACTTACTGATTCTTGATTCTTGATTTTCTACTTTCAAGCCCCTTGGCAAGGATGCCACTGGGATGTGAAAGCCTCCAGAAAATCCAAGCCACTAATATGAGGCAGGAACCGGCTCAGGGTACCTGTTGAGCCACGCCCTCAAGGCAAGCAACTTAACGAGAGTACATGCTAGGATCATTAAGACCTCACTTAATAGTTCGGGCTGCTTGAGGAGAGGCTGCCTTCTGCTCTTGCTGAGAGCCCCTCCTCGACCCTTGAAAGGGCCGGTCAATCCCACAAGATGTGGCAAGATGAATCCCAGAACACTTGTTGCAGACATGGGAATATCTATAAGCCTGACACTGGCAGGACTCTTTATTATATTCCCAGCAAATAAGAGGCCTTGCTGGCTTTCTAAACTCTTGTTGGGATTTTCCTGCTCAGTGGACTTGCTCCTGAAATTTGGAGAAACCTAGGTAGTCCACACACCAGGATGTTTACAATCACATCGAGCAGAAGGAATCTTGGAGGCCCCATGCCGAAAACTCTCATCATAACTTATGGCTGCCGCCTCACCTCCCAATGCAAGGGCCTTGCGCACCAGAGATAGGTAAATTCAGAGGTGCAAACTGCTCTTGGGATAAGCTGCAGAAACAACCCTATCTAACACTTGAAAGGAATCCAGCCACCTCTCAAAGGTCTTTTCCACTTTACTTGAGCTGGCCTTTTCCTTGCCTGAAGTAGCCTGTTTATCCTTGCTTGGGCATTCATTGGGAGGAAGGAATTTTGAAAATATCCACATAGCGACAGTTAAGTATCCTATTTCGGAGTCTAGAAGGCAAATGTGCACCAGGGATAATATCCCTTAGAGTGTTGGTTGAAGCTTTAATGACTTTGACTGGTGCGCCATCAATGCCTTCCGAAGGAAGGCCATACCTAGCCCTGTAGGTGCTGGCCCTGCGCTGCCACATCCACCTAGGAAGGCCAGAAGCCCCCCTTCCCTGTGACCCCAGTACAGGCCGAGGGCCATGTCAGATTCGTCCTCCTAGGTCTCAGAATACGTACCAGTAAAAGAGGAATAATCGCTAGGTCTACGCCTCTTGGGCCTGTGTTTGGAGCAGCTGCTCTTCTGCCGCTTGCCACCTGAGGAAGGGACTCTAGGCACCGGAAGATCCTCCTCTGTAAAAGGCAAAAGATTTATAGTATCTGAGGTGAACCAGAAGATCCTCCTCTGTAGACTGGATGCTGAACACCTCCCTTGAAGGAGCAGATCGTACCTGCAGGGAAACAGAAGCAGAAGCATGCGAGGAGCAATCTGGGAAGAAGACCCCCACCCCCAGATGCTGCACAGGATGGGCGTCTGAGCTCCCAGGCCCCGGGGTGCAGACTGCGAATGGGACAGTCATGACTGGCAGGCCCGTTGCATCATGGCACCCATACTCCTGAGCCAACCCCTGAGACTAGCTGGGACTGGGATCCTGGACTGCTGGAATTGGGAGAATAAGGCACCAGAAGAATCAAAATCTCACTCCCTTCGCTTGTATCTAAAGGACCATGAGCCTCATAAAGAGTGGAAGAGGTGGAAGGGCCAGGCTGAGAAATAAGCTGCCTTCCAAACTGCTGAGCCAGGGACTCCAGCTCCATATTAAATCTGGCCAGGGCTGCAGAATCTGCTCCAATATCGGCCATTATTGTTCCCAAGCGATACAGCATATTTTGAGGTAGCGCTGGGAAAAGCACTAAATGCAAAGGCTGAGACGGGCATCTGATTTCCCTTTAGAAGAGAGAGCAGGGCTCAGATTCCATTCAAAAGGCATCGCGGTCCCAACAATCAAATAAAATTGGCAAGACTACAGAATGCATTTCAATTGCACTGCGCAGCTAAGATGGTGCTCCCGTCAAAACAAGATGGCGCCCGGACATCTAAGATGGCGCTCCCACCAGAATGCCAACAGCGACATCCCCTACAAGGAGAGGTACAATTATGGCAATCGCATTGGCACTAAGTGGGGGTGGGTCCCAAGCCTGGCAAAATTCCCCACAGACCCCTAATAGAAGCAGCTGCCAAGAGAGGGGACTCTGCACATTTATTTAAGTCAGCTTAAAAATATTTAAGAGCCCTGACGCTGCAGCCGCAGCTGGCAAAGGAGCGTGCAGGTAGCCGACCGGCCAGTAAAGGTGACAGCAAGCTCCGGAGGCTCAAGGGGGCCGAAGCCCCGTGGGGCAAAGTCCCTTAAGGGGGAAAGGGAAAGGCAAGGGAAGGGGGGGAATTAAATGGGGAATAAACGACTACAGGATAAATCGGGAGAGAGAAGGGGAAAACGAAAACAGATCACCATAATGAATGGAGGTAGAATGGTCTCTCTTTCGGCTCGCAGCGGACACGTTCCTGGTGTTGCAATGCACTAGCCAAAAGAGGAAGCTCTGGGTCACGTGCATGGGCATATATAGGTCCCTTGATCCCTTTTGCTAGCATCCCATTGGCCTGATTAAACCCAGCATCAAAGGACCTACCAATAGGGTGTTTTGGCTATCCAAATGTACCCACCCACAACACTGGGTTTGGTTGCCACGTCTGACTGCAACACTTGCCCTCTTTGAGCGAGGACACAATTTCCAAATTCACTGTTTGGAGGACTAAAACATGGCTATAACTAATCATTTGGCAGTTCCATCCTCAAATAACTCTCTATTTCTCGCTCTCCCTTCATTCTAGCACCCAGGGCATTTATTCAGCCAGAAATCGCCAGAACTCAGTTTTGGCACCTCTCAGGTGGGCACCACTGTCATTAAAAGAGAGCAAGACATAGTGAGTTAATCCTCCTGAGTTAATCTTGGAAAGGATCTTGCCTAGGTGGTCACTGGGTCAGCCTGCCTGATAGTGGGTGGGGGCAGGATTGGGGCCCAAGTTCAGATCAGGAGGATCTCTGCATAGATGTATTTTCTGGTTTCTAATGTTACAGCATGAGAATAAAATACACTTGTTTAAGAGACCTATATCTGACTTGATATTCCTCAATAAAAACATAAAACTATAGCCCAGTGTTTTCAGTGGAGTTACGATGAAATTAACAAAGTTAGGGAAATTTATTTTGATGTGCATAAACAACATGAGTGGCTATCCTGTATAAGTGAAACCTTTTAATTTTTTCAAGTCATCTCAAAAACGATGTTCGGTCTAGCCACTTGAAACAAGTAGGAAACATTCCAATAGTGGCAAAATTATAAGATGGCATTGAAGATTCTAACGTGGAATATTCATGGCCTGAACCAGAGACCGAAGAGACATAGAGTGTACCATGCATTGGAAAAGAAGAATTTGGATATAATTTGTTTACAAGAGACTCATGTGATCAGGCATCACAGAAGGATTTTACAAAATAAAAAATTAGGACAAGATTTTATATCATCTGACAAGGTCAAGAAGAGAGGAGTCGTGATTTATACAAAAGAGAAATATAACCCAAGACAGCTGTTTAAAGATGAAGAAGGGAGATACATAGCAATTGAAATTACAGTACAAGGCGAAAAATACATGATTCTGGGACTCTATGCACCAAATGAAGGAAAGTCAGCCTTCTTTAAAAAGATACACGACTTGCTGGTGGACTATTTGGATTACAATGTGATTTGCTTAGGAGATTTCAATGGGGCAGTCTCCACCTTGATGGACAGATCACAAAGAGCAAAAATTACTAATGATGGAAAATTGCCCAAAACTTTCTTTTAGATGATTGATAATTTAGAGCTAATAGATGCATGGAGATTAAAGAATCCAACAGAAACCGAAGCAACTTATTTTTTGGAACCACAAGAGTCGTGGTCGAGGTTGGACTATATTTGGATTTCTAGAGGCCTGGCACCAAAAATACAGAAGGCAGTAATCTGCCCCAAGACATGCTCAGATCATAATGCGGTACAATTGGATTTAAAAATTCACTCCAAGGATTCCTTCAGATGGAGAATGGATGATGCACTGTTGAGAGATACCAGGCTGGTGGAAGATGCGGTTAAAAAGATGAGAGAATATTTCCAGATGAATTTGAACCAAGAAGTGGAGAAAAGAATTGTCTGGGATGCAAGTAAGGCGGTGATGAGAGGGTTCCTCATAAGGGAAAAAGCTAAAAAGAAGAAACAACAAAATCTCGAAAAGGAAAGATAATTGAATGAAATAAAGGGAAGAGAGAAGAAATTAAGAGGACAGCCAAAAAAATAAGCATATACAGAAAGAAATAAAGGTATTGCAGTCCCAATATGCAAAGATCCTAAACCAAGAAATTGAATGGAAAATCAAGATGATGAGGCAGAGAACTTTTGATTCTGCAAATAGATGTGGGAGAATGTTGGCCTGGCAGCTAAAGAAGAGGCAAAAACTGAACATCATCACCAATCTAAAAGTTAAAGAAAAGAATGTGGAGAATCCGGAGGAGATTAGGAAATGCTTTCAAAAAATTTATAAACAATTGTATAAAGAAGAAAAAGTAGAGGAGAAAGACATCGAGCAATTCTTGGAGAAAAATGGCTTACATAGAGTCCCAGAAGAAAAGGTAACACTACTCAGCCACCCAATTTCAACTCAAGAACTGGAAGAAGCAATCAACAACATGCAGATAGGGAAGGCCCCAGGACCAGATGGACTGACTGCTAAATATTACAAAATTCTGAAGGACTGGCTGATTCAGCCATTGAAAGATGTGTGCAATGGACTATTGGAAGGAGATAGGGCACCATACTCGTGGAAGGAGGCATATATTACACTGATACTGAAACCAGATTCTGATAAAACATCGATGAAAAATTATCTCCCAATTTCGTTATTAAATGTGGACTATAAAATTTTTGCAAATGTTATGGCCACGAGATTAAAAAGAGCGTTGAAGGACTATATCCACAAAGATCAAGCAGGTTTTTTGCCTGGAAGACATATAAATAGCAACACAAGGATTATTGTGGATATATTGGAAAGGTTGGAGAAGAAAATAAATATAGATGCGGCATTGATGTTCATTGATACGGAAAAGGCCTTTGATAATATTTCTTGGACTTTTATGAAGAAAAATTTGGAAAAGATGGGGGTCGGCCAAAGATTCATGAATGGCATTAATACCATTTATACAGAGCAAAAAGCAAAAATTATTGTAAATAGTGTAATATCAGAAGAAATAAGGATTGAAAAGGGAACGAGACAAGGGTTCCCTTTACTTTTCATCACGGTCCTGGAGGTACTTCTGAATATGATTAGGACTGACAAACAGATAAAAGGAATAAGGGTGGAAGAGAAGGAATATAAACTTCGAGCCTTTGCGGATGATTTGGTGTTATCCCTACAAGAACCAGAAAGAAGTCTCCCCAAAGCTTTAGAGACAATTGATAGGTTTGGACAAGTAGCAGGATTTAAACTGAATAAAGCCAAAACGAAAGTTTTAACAAAAAAAATATGATGCCATTGCAGGCAGAGAAATTGCAAGAACAAACTGGATTGAACTTTGTGAAGAAGGTCAAATATCTGGGGGTGAATTTGACTCCAAAGAATATAAACCTATTCAAGGATAATTATGAAAAACTGTGGAATGAGGTTAAAAATGATTTAGAGACATGGACTAGGTCAGTGTTTTTCAACCACTGTTCCGCGGCACACTAGTGTGCCGCGAGATGTTGCCTGGTGTGCCGTGGGAAAATTACTTTATATATAGTCAATATAGGCACAGAGTTAATTTTTTTAACATTTTCTAATGGTGGTGTGCCTCGTGATTTTTTTCATGAAACAAGTGTGCCTTTGCCCAAAAAAGGTTGAAAAACACTGGATTAGGTTAAAGCTCTCCTTGATGGGAAGAATTGCAGCTATAAAAATGAATGTATTACCAAAGATGTTATTTCTATTCCAAGTGATACCTATAATAGACAAATTGGACTGTTTTAGAAAATGGCAAAAAGACTTATCTAAATTTATCTGGCAGGGGAAGAAACCTAGGATAAAATATAAGATTCTGACAGACTCTAAGAAGAGAGGCGGATTTTCCCTGCCAGAACTGAGGATATATTTTGTTTTTGTTTTTTAATAACTTTATTGCTCTTTAAAAATATTCTTACATATATCACATATACGCATGAATATATACAAAGACAAATTTAAAACTTACATATATCTTCGTCCAAGAAAGGGAAAGGAAAAGAAAAAGAAAAAGAAATAAGAAAAGAAAAGAGAAAAGAAAAAAAGAAAGAAAGAAAAAGGAAAGCAAAAGAAGAGTGAAGAATCTCCGATTATCATACATAATTAAACTTCCAAAAATACTTCCACTGCTTTAACAACGATTCATATTTCTAATTGAATACCTTATTATATCTGTCATTTATGCTATTCCTCAAATTATACAAATCTTCCAATAATTACTTTACTAACTTTAGTTCATCTCATTATTCTAAACACAACCAATATCTTCCGTTCACATCTTGTTTGCCCAAATATTCATTAAAATATTTCCACTGATTTTTAACTATATCTTTTGATGTACCTCTAATAATATTCGTCAGCTTCGCAAGTTCCAGATATTCTGCTATTTTACTGAGCCACTCTCCTTTTGATGGTAGTTGATCTCCTTTCCAATATTTTGCAACGAGCGTTCTTGCAGCAGTTGTCACATAGAGAAAAATATTTATTCTATCTCTTGGAACTTCGTTATTTACTATTCCCAATAAATATAGCTCTGGCTTTTTGCTATACGATATTTTGATCAACTTTTGCACCTTTTCATGTATCATATTCCAGAATTTTCTAATTTTGGGACAGGTCCACCACATGTGAAACAACGTCCCAATCTGATCTTTACATCTCCAACATTTATTATTCCCGGATTTATTTATCTTAGCTATTCTTTCTGGTGGCAGATACCACCTATGATGTACCTTCATGAAATTTTCCTTTATTTGGTAAGAGGCCGTAAATTTGATATTTTTCATCCAGAATTGCTTCCAATTATCGTATTCAATTTCATGACCTATATCTTGTTCCCATTTTATCATATTACTGTTTTTTGTATCTGAGATCAATTGTCCACCTTTTAATAATCTATACATTTTTGATAACATTTTCTGTTTACAAACTATAACTTCATCTATTTTTGTTTCTTTGTTTTCGAAACCTCTATTTTTTAGATCCTTCTCAAATACCGCTCTTAACTGAAGATATTCTAGACAGCTTATACCTAAAGATCTTAAGTCTTCATAATTCCTTAATTTCGGGTTTTCTTTCAATTCTTCCACTAATTCTTTATATATAGGCCATTTCCTTTTAGACATGTTCTTAAATGTTGAGGTGGCCTCCACAGGTGAGATCCACCATGATGTTTTTTGCATCATTTTTATTTTAGTTCTTTCCCAAATTTCCATCAAGGCTTTTCTTACCAAATGATTATTAAATCTTCTATGCATTTTTAATTTCTCGTAGAAAAGGTACCCGTGCCATCCATATAACTTATCCCAACCTTCCAATTCTAGGGTTTCTTTATTCTCTAATGTAATCCAATCCTTAAGCCAGATCCACCCTGCTGCATCGTAGTAAGTTACTAAATCTGGAACCCCGAAGCCGCCTACTTCCTTCGGACTTAGCATAATTTCTTGTTTTATTCTCGCTTTTTTCGCCTGCCATATGAAGTTCGCCAGATCTTTTTGGCAGTTCTTTAGATTGATTGGGCAAAGGATGTGGGCCATAATATTATGATGGAGGACTGGGAGAAGCTATGGAGGGAAGGTATCAAATTTACGGCATCTAATGTGCTAAGAGAGAATATAATGAAAATGATATACAGATGGTATTTGACACCAGTTAAACTCGCTAAGATGTATCAGAGATTGAGCAATGAGTGCTGGAAATGTAAGAAAGTGGAAGGTACCTTTTATCACATGTGGTGGACGTGCCCAAAGGTTAAGGACTTCTGGGAGAAAATATATAATGAGTTTAAAAGAGTGTTGAAATACACCTTTTCTAAGAAACCAGAGGCCTTTCTTTTGGGCATAACCAACCATGAGATACCCAAGAAGGACAGAGTGTTTTTTATGTACGCCACAACAGCTGCTAGAATTTTGATTGCAAAAAACTGGAAAGGTGAAGAGCTCCCAACAGTAGAAGACTGGCAGATGAAGTTAATGGACTACATGGTACTCGCAGAACTGACCGGGAAACTCCGAGACCAGAGGGAGGAGAAGGTGGAAGAAGATTGGAAGAAATTTAAGAACTATTTGAAGCATCGTGAAAAGCTGGACATTTGAAGTGAAATCAGAGAATATAATAGGTGTTAGCTATGGAATGGTAGATTAGAATAGTAAATAAGAAATTAAGATTTTGTTGTTTGAATTAGAAGTTATGAATATATAATTAAGTTTATAGAGTTAAGATAGGAATATATTTGAAGATGAAGAATTATGGTGAATGATTGTAAAGTAGTTACAAAGTTACTAAAGTAAATTAGAACTGAACGCAGAAGAGAGGACGGGGGAGTCCCCTGAAGAAGATTCAAAATAAGATTAAGATAACTGATTAGGTGTTTTTTTGTATTTTTTATATTGTTTTTCTTTTTCCTTTTTGTATCTATATGTCTGTATTGTTCTATTTCTTTTTGCGGAAAACTAATAAATTCTTATAAAAAAAGGAAACATTCTAATAGCAACCAAGCTTCAACTGCCTCAAAATGGTGTTCATCCAGTGTACTTTCTGTAGAAGAGTGGTTCCATTATATTAGCTAAAATGATAAAACTGGTTTGACTGAGGGAGGGATGCTAAAGGAGATTGAACTTTGAGACTCTACGCAGCCCATTTATCATCTCTGTGAATCAGAAGATGGATATTTTATTTATCAAATTTATCAAATTTCTATCCCACCATTCCTGCCGAAGGACTCCCCACTGGATGTTCCAAAACCTCTTCATGAAGTTCATTAGGAAAGATTCCTGAGTAAGCTTAGCTATCCTGGGAGATGAAGAGAGGTCATCAGATAGAAAAGTGACTTTTTAAAAGTAGGAAGCAGGACAAGTGGATAGAACCTTCAGTGGGAAGGAGCTGGAAGTGAGATCTCAGAAGGATCGGTATTGGGTTTGGCGCTTTTCAGTTTATTTCATTACTTATATTTCTGTCCCATACACCCCCCCAAAGGATCCTATGGCAGCAAACAAAAGAAAAGAACATTAAGAACACTAAAAAATATCCACAAACACACCCTCCCACTTAATAATCTGAAGTCTGAACAGAGCAGCATCTTAAAACTTAAAACTTGGGTAAATTAATAGTGCAGGAGATGGATGTATGTCACTGGACATGAGTTGACACCAAATAAGCAGCTACATCACAAGTACATTGTTTGCCCCATAGCATATGAACACAAATATTTCTTTGTGTGTGTGAATATAATATACGTTTCAGGAAATGAAGTTGTATGAGTTTTAGTTTTAGCTGGAACTTGGAAACTCTGGATTATTGGTACTTGACGCCTGTTCTCTTGAACAACTGCTTCTATCTGTAGGTATGGAGGTGTGCATTGGCTCAGGATATTATTGATGCCTCTTTCAAAGATGAATGGAGTGGTTCTAGCTGCTTTCAAGGCTATGATCATGAATCCCTTCATCCTTCTTGGATTTGTTCCATTTCAGGCTTTCCAGAATGGGATGGGTTATCAAGACTAGGGGGTGTCAACGTGGTGCAGTTTAGAAGACAATTGCCATCAACCCTAGCTAGAATGACAAGTTTAGCGGGCAATGTGATGTGTAGTCCAGCTACATCTGGAGGGCACCCTATTGGCTATTCCTGATCAAGACCCTTTTCCATCTCATCAGGCTCAGCTTTACCTAAAACAACCATTGTAGTTTTGTTTGTAAATTACAAATATTGAATTGAGTTCTCATTCTTCATTCCTAGGAGATTCTGGGAGCTATATTTTGGGAGGAGTATAAAATGAGAAATTTGACTCGGCATCAATGAACTGGACTTTGGAAGAATTTGAGAGGATGTTTCTACAAAATTGTACGAAATTACGAAATACTACAAAACTGAACATGTCCAGTTGCTTTGCTCTAGGAATACAATAAGGTTACAGCACCACCAGATTGCTGTGAAGAAAATAAATATATATGCAATGTACCAACTGTTGGTCACTTTGTGTCTGATTGTGTATTGTCCCAAATGTATTTCAAGTACTTAATATATATGTTTCTTATCCCTGAGAATGGAAGAGGCAGCTGGCAGAATTTCATGCAGTTCCCACAAATAACAGGAATAACATTTAGGTTGACATAAACTTCACTGGGACTAAATTAACACCAGCTTCTTCTTTATTTTATCCCTTTGGGGGAGAAAACTGCAATCACTGAAGAATATAAATCTACTTAATTACAAGGTATTAGAAATAGTAATCATGAAACAGCCAGGAACAGAGCCCAGAGGAGCAGCAAGTTGGGCTCTCTTATTTCCTAAAAGCAAAATATTCCACAGAAATAAGAAAATTCATTCCTGCCCCCCATATTTTGGCACACAGAATGGTACAATATCACAGTATTTTCTGTCTGGGTATTCACTCCCCCACCTTTTTCAATATAAGTCCATGAAATGTGTCTCTGTCCAGAAGTCAACATGAGAAACAATGGGCCTAACAGCTTTCCCATTGGCAGCCCAAGTGGAGTCAAGGCACTTGGTCCATGTCAGGGGAGACTCCCCAGCTCTGGGTCGAACACACCCTATTTATCAACGAGCAGATGCCGAAATCCTGCTTACATCTGTAATCAATAATTTCTGAGCACATATTTCAAAGCAATGCTTTTTTGATGTTTTCTGGCCCTTACTACAACACAGGCATCATGCGCCCGTTACAGCAAATTGGAGTAGATTTTGGGATGACATGTCTTCAGATAAGATCTAGAGATGACCTGATTCTGCTGTCTGATGTAGGTTCTTGGCACCTGAAGTTGTTTTGAAATCTGAGGTTAACCAAAATCTTAATTGTTACACCTTAATTGTAGTAGTGATCACCAGTGTACCTATGGTTCCATTATATACCTGCTGAAGAAGCATGGTTTCATCATATTATCTAAAATGACAAATTGCTTCTTTGGCAGAGTGAGGGAATCCAATATAAAGCAAACCTTCAGGGACTTACAGCAGCCAAACTCCTAATTTGTTCCAAGTGGGGCTCACCCAGTGTACCAGCTGAAGAAAAGTCGTTCCATAATGTACCTGCCAAAAAACTGTGGATTCATCATTTTCTCTAATTAGAAACAATTGCTCATGTGGCTCAGTGAAGGAAGCCAAAAGAGACAAGAGTTTGAGAGACTATGGAGCCCTTTTATAATCTGTTCCAGGGGTTGGGAAAAGTTGACAGTTTGAGGTCCTGAGGGCCCCGTTCCTGCCACTCACCACCTGGCCCAGGGCGGGCCCTGACATTGCTGTTGCTGCCCACAAAAGTGCAAAACTCTTTTTTAAATGTTTTAATTTATTATTATTTTTCCATCTTTTTAAATTTTCTTGTTGTGGGGGGTGGGATATTTGTTTAGTGGGGTTTGGGGTTTTGTTTAATTTTGGTTTGTTTGATTTTGGTTTATTTGTAACTTTTTTGTATTGCTTTATTGTGTTTTGTTTTCTGTTTCTATATAGGTTTTATTTTGTTCTTAAGAGGTGGGGTCAGGGCTGCCTGGGAGGGGGTCCCAGCCAACAAAATGGCTGGGGTAGGTTCCACTGATGCACTGGGACAACCAATCTCAGTGATCACTGGAAGCAGGAGGAATCACGCGAAGACCAGACCATGTCATTTCCGAGGAGGCATGTTTAGTCGTTGTCTGAGGACTATCCCTGCCTCCGGGTCTGGTCCTGACCGGACGGATACTGGAATCAGCAAGGGATACCCACATGACCTGAAGGTGCTGCTGTGCAATGCCAGGTCAATGATGAATAAGACCACTGCCATCCACGACCTGATTGTGGATGGAGGACTTGACCTGGCATGTGTAACAGAGACTTGGTTGGACGAAGCAGATGGGCCTGTCCTTGCCACTGCCTGTCCACCAGGTTTCTCTTACGCACAGCAACCCACGTCATGTGGGTGGTGGTGGGGGGTTGCAGTGATTTTTAGGAAGTCATTAGTTTGCACCAGGCATCCTATTGGGAAGACCCAGTTCTCTGAGTGCATGTTCTGGAAGTTGGGCAATAGGGGCAGTACAGGATTCCTCTTGGTGTACCGACCTCCCGCTGCAACAAGGATTCCCTGCCCAAGCTGCTTCAGGTCATGTTGGATGTTCTCCTGGAGACACCTAGTTGGTCGTCCTAGGGGATTTTAACATCCATGCTGTTAAGGAAATTACCGGGATAGAGGCTGCTCAGCTCCCGGTCCTACGGAGGAAGCCCGTGGTTCGCTGCGGAGGCAATGGAGACCAGCCGGAGAACGGAGCAAAAGCAAAGGAGTTTATTGCGCAACAAGGTTCAGGAGGATCCGAACCCCGAACAAAGGGTGTCACGGACTTTTAAAACTTCCCGCAATTGCCCAGAATACATAGCGAAATACATCATAGAAACGTCAGAGAAGGGAGGGGGAGAGGGGAGGTTCTAGCAAGATTTACATACAGGTAAACAAGTTTTACATATCAGGAAGGATGGCAGGAACCGGTGAATGGATTTAGGGTGGGTACAATATACATTCCCCTTCATGGATCACTGCCTTGTCGTGGCGAAGGGGCTTGAATTACTCAGGGAAGCTATGGACAGGTCAATGGACTGGACAGGTCATAGTGGAGAGTTTGGACCAAACGTGATCCACCTGGAGAAGGAACTGGCAAGCCGCTCCAGTATCCCTGCCAAGAAAACTCCATGGACAAAGACAACAGGCATATAAAAGATATGACGCTGGAAGATGAGCCCCTCAGGTCGGAAGGCGTCCAACATGCTACTGGGGAAGAGCGGAGGACAAGTACAAGTAGATCCAGAGCTGATGAAGCGGCTGGGCCAAAGCCGAAAGGACGCTCAGTTGCGGATATGCCTGGAAGCGAAAGGAAAGTCCAATGCTGTAAAGAAAAGTATTGCATAGGAACCTGGAATGTAAGAACCATGAACCTTGGTAAGCTGGATGTGGTAAAAAATGAGATGGCAAGAATAAACATTGACATCCTAGGCATCAGTGAACTAAAATGGACAGGAATGGGCGAATTCAGTTCGGATGACTATCATATCTACTACTGTGGGCAGGAATCCCGTAAAAGAAATGGAGTGGCCCTCATAGTCAACAAAAGAGTGGCGAAAGCTGTACTGGGATGCAATTTCAAAAATGATAGAATGATCTCGATACGAATCCAAGGCAGTCCTTTTAACATCACAGTAATCCAAGTTTATGCACCAACTACCACTGCTGAAGAAACTGAAATTGACCAATTCTATGAAGACTTACAACACCTTATAGAAATGACACCAAAGAAGGATGTTCTTCTCATTATAGGGGATTGGAATGCTAAAGTAGGGAGTCAAGAGATAAAAGGAACAACTGGCAAGTTTGGCCTTGGAGATCAAAATGAAGCAGGGCAAAGGCTAATAGAGTTCTGTCAAGAGAACAAGCTGGTCATCACAAACACTCTTTTCCAACAACACAAGAGACGACTCTACACATGGACATCACCAGATGGGCAACATCGAAATCAGATTGATTATATTCTCTGCAGCCAAAGATGGAGAAGCTCTATACACTCAGCAAAAACAAGACCTGGAGCTGACTGTGGCTCAGATCATCAGCTTCTTATAGCAAAATTCCAGCTTAAACTGAAGAAAGTAGGAAAAACCACTGGGCCAGTAAGATTCAATCTAAATCAAATTCCTTATGAATACACAGTTGAAGTGAAGAACAGGTTCAAGGATTTAGATTTGGTGGATAGAGTACCTGAAGAACTGTGGATGGAGGCTCGTAACATTATACAGGAGACAGCAACGAAAACCATCCCAATGAAAAAGAAATGCAAGAAAGCAAAGTGGCTGTCCAATGAGGCCTTACAAATAGCGGGGGAGAGAAGACAAGCAAAATGCGAAGGAGATCGTGAAAGATACAGGAAATTGAATGCAGATTTCCAAAGAATAGCAAGGAGAGACAAGAGGGCCTTTCTAAACGAGCAATGCAAAGAAATAGAGGAAAATAACAGAATGGGAAAAACCAGAGATCTGTTCAAGAAAATTGGAGATATGAAAGGAACATTTCGTACAAAGATTACCACAATAAAGGACAAAAGTGGAAAGGACCTAACAGAAGCAGAAGACATCAAGAAGAGGTGGCAAGAATACACAGAGGAATTATACCAGAAAGATATGGAGGTCTCATACACCCCAGGTAGTGTGGTTGCTGACCTTGAGCCAGACATCCTGGAGAGTGAAGTCAAATGGGCCTTAGAAAGCCTTGCTAACAACAAGGCCAGTGGAAGTGATGATATTCCAGCTGAACTATTTAAAATTTTAAAAGATGATGCTGTTAAGGTGCTACACTCAATATGCCAGCAAGTTTGGAAAACTCAGCAGTGGCCAGAGGATTGGAGAAGATCAGTCTACATCCCAATCCCAAAGAAGGGCAGTGCCAAAGAATGCTCCAACTACCGCACAATTGCACTCATTTCACACGCTAGCAAGGTTATGCTTAAAATTCTACAAGGCAGGCTTAAGCAGTATGTGGACCGAGAACTCCCAGAAGTGCAAGCTGGATTTCGAAGGGGCAGAGGAACCAGAGACCAAATTGCAAACATGCGCTGGATTATGGAGAAAGCTAGAGAGTTCCAGAAAAACATCTACTTCTGCTTCATTGACTATGCAAAAGCATTTGACTGTGTCGACCACAGCAAACTATGGCAAGTTCTTAAAGAAATGGGAGTGCCGGATCACCTCATTTGTCTCCTGAGAAATCTCTATGTGGGACAAGAAGCTACAGTTAGAACTGGATATGGAACAACTGATTGGTTCAAAATTGGGAAAGGAGTACGACAAGGCTGTATATTGTCTCCCTGCTTATTTAACTTATATGCAGAATTCATCATGCGAAAGGCTGGACTGGATGAATCCCAACCGGAATTAAGATTGCCGGAAAAAATATCAACAACCTCAGATATGCTGATGATACTACCTTGATGGCAGAAAGTGAGGAGGAATTAAAGAACCTTTTAATGAGGGTGAAAGAGAGAGCGCAAAATATGGTCTGAAGCTCAACATCAAAAAAACTAAGATCATGGCCACTGGTCCCATCACCTCCTGGCAAATAGAAGGGGAAGAAATGGAGGCAGTGAGAGATTTTCACTTTCTTGGGTTCCATGATCACTGCAGATGGTGACAGCAGTCACGAAATTAGAAGACGCCTGCTTCTTGGGAGAAAAGCAATGACAAACCTAGACAGCATCTTAAAAAGCAAAGACATCACCTTGCCGACAAAGGTCCGTATAGTTAAAGCTATGGTTTTCCCAGTAGTAATGTACGGAAGTGAGAGCTGGACCATAAAGAAGGCTGATCGCCGAAGAATTGATGCTTTTGAATTATGGTGCTGGAGGAGACTCTTGAGAGTCCCATGGTCCCATGGACTGCAAGAAGATCAAACCTATCCATTCTAAAGAAATCAGCCCTGAGTGCTCACTGGAAGGACAGATCCTGAAGTTGAGGCTCCAGTACTTTGGCCACCTCATGAGAAGAGAAGACTCCCTAGAAAAGACCCTGATGTTGGGAAAGATGGAGGGCACACAAGGAGAAGGGGACGACAGAGGATGAGATGGTTGGACAGGTTGGACTAACAGAGTTTGCCAAACTGCGAGAGGCAGTGAAGGATAGCGTACTAACATGAGCTTTTGGCCAAACTGCGAGAGGCAGTGAAGGATAGGCGTGCCTGGCGTGCTCTGGTCCATGGGGTCACGAAGGGTCGGACACGACTGAACAACAACAACAACAATATACATTGAGAGTTTCCACTGGGAGAGAACAATAGGAAACTCCGGAGAGGATGTCTGCTGCCATGGCAACTGATCGGAGAGGGTGCTTGGGTGGATTACCGGGATGGGTGCATTTCCTCTTGCACCTGGATGAGTACGTGATCCCTCGCTTAGAGGATTATGAAAGTCACTGGGATGGATGTCAGAAAATCATACAGTATCAGTATCAGAATAATAAACTTCTGATGATCGGAGGATGGCGGGGACCGAGGGGCTAGAAAGGTTATTTCCTAAGGAGAAAATAGACACCAGAATCGAGCAGATCGGACATTGCGTTCCGGAGATATTGATTTTTATAATAATAAACGTTTTGAGCTGTCAAAACAGGCCACCCAGAGTCCAAATTGTCCAGTTGCAACATTGTAACAAGTTATAATTAATAACCTCCCTTGCTGGATACATTTTAGTTTCAGTTCCATTGTTCTCGCAGCAGGGAGCCTGTCAATACCCACTTAGCGAGCAGTCAAGCGTGAAGGTGTTGAGTACATCACAGTAGCTGAGCTGAACGTTCCATTTTGCAGGCTGGGCTGAATGCATGCTTCCGATTGGTGGACTTGCCGTTCATTGAGAAAATGGAGGATACGAGGAACGCTTGACAGGAGCGCTTCTCGGAGGCTTTTTACAGTGAAAATCGGGACATTTGGGGGAAACCCTTTATGGCGAGGGTTTGTGTGGGTGCTTGTGCAACTAGTGTGTATGGGGAAGTCCAGAACAGGGTGGAGGGGTGCCCGCTCATCGTCGGGAGGGGGGGGAGAAAGAGGCTTCCAGGTCCCGCACTCGGCAGCACGGGAGCCCCGCGGCGGGGCCGCGCGGTGGGGAAGGTGACAGCCGGAACTTTTCCTTATCAATGCCAACACGACCTTACAAGGGGCCGCTCGGGACTTCGTGGAAAGCATGGCCTCCGTGGGGCTATCCCTGAATAACTCTGGTCCAACTCATAGGCAAGGTACATGCCTTACACCTGGTATTCACCTCTATGGATGTTGTTGATCTGACATTTAAAAAAAGCCAAACTAAAAAGTGCCATGGTCAGATCACTTCCTGGTGCGACTGGACTTCTCCGCGACCCTTCTTCTCTGCAGGGGGAGGTGGGACCGATTCGGATGGACCGCCCCCGCCATTTAATGGATGCAAATGGTTTCCAGAGAATGGTAGGGGATGCTTTATCCCATATTGATGGCCTTTCAGCTGATTCCCTGGTGACCCGCTGGAATGCGGAGTTAACCAGGGCTATTGACTGTTTGGCTCCGAAGCGCCCTCTCCGGTTGCATGGAGCCCGGACAGCCCCGTGGTTTTCCCCAGAGCTGAGGGCGATGAAACAATCGTTGAGACGGCTAGAGCGCCGGTGGCGGATAACTCATTCTGAAGCTGACCGGATACAGGTTAGAGCTCAATGTCGAGCCTACCACATGGCGGTAGTGACGGCGAAGAAAACTTTGTTCACCGCCTCTATTGCATCTGCAGAAAACAGCAGCAGGAGACTTTTCCAGGTGGTTCGCAATTTAGCGGAACCACCTGCTCCATCAGGGCCCAGTACAGGCCACATGATCTCTTTCAATGATTTTGCAAAGTTTTTCATGGATAAAGTCGCTCAGATTCGGGAAGAGGTAGACTCCACCGTGGTAGCAGGGCCAGGGCGGGAGAGTGCTAGAGTCCTGTCTAGTCCAGTTGCGTGGGATCAATTCCAATCTGTTACCTCCGAGGATGTGGACAGGCTGCTTGGACGAGTGAAACCAACCACCTGTCTCCTTGATCCTTGCCCATCCTGGCTTATAAAAGCTAGCCGGGAGGGGCTGGGCGATGGGCTCCGCGGGGTGGTGAATGCTTCCCTCTGTGAGGGAGTCTTCCCAGACCCGCTGAAAGAGGCGGTCATTAAACCGCTTCTTAAAAAAAAACATCTTTAGACCCGGCCAATATGGCCAACTATCGCCCAGTCTCAAATCTACCATTCTTGGGCAAGGTGATTGAGCGGGTGGTTGCTGAACAACTCCAGGCACGCCTGGAAGAAGAAGCGGACCATTTGGATCCCTTCCAATCGGGATTCAGGCCTCATCATGGGACTGAAACTGCCTTGGTCGCGCTGGTCGATGATCTCCGGCAGGCTAGGGACAAAGGTGAGAGCTGTTTCCTAGTTCTGCTGGATCTCTCAGCGGCCTTTGACACCACTGACCATAATCATCCTTCTGGACCAGCTAGAGGGGTTGGGAGCTGGAGGCACTGTTATACAGTGGTTCCGCTCCTTCCTCCTGGGCCATGTTCAGAAAGTGGTGGTGGGGGATGAGTGTTCAGACCCCTGGGCTCTCACTTGTGGGGTGCCTCAGGGTTCCATCCTCTCCCCCATGCTTTTTAATATCTATATGAAGCTGCTGGGAGAGATCATCAGGGGGTTTGGGCTGGGTGTTCATCAGTATGCGGATGATACCCAGCTCTACCTCTCTTTCAAATCAGAACCAGTGAAGGCGGTGAAGGTCCTGTGTGAGTGCCTGGAGGTGGTTGGAGGATGGATGGCGGCTAACAGATTGAGGTTGAATCCTGACAAGACAGAAGTACTGTTTTGGGGGGACAGGAGGCGGGCAGGTGTGGAGGACTCCCTGGTCCTGAATGGGGTAACTGTGCCCCTGAAGGACCAGGTGTGCAGCCTGGGAGTCATTTTGGACTCACAGCTGTCCATGGAGGCACAGGTTAATTCTGTGTCCAGGGCGGCTGTCTACCAGCTCCATCTGGTACGCAGGCTGAGACCCTACCTGCCCGCAGACTGTCTCGCCAGAGTGGTGCATGCTCTGGTTATCTCCCGCTTGGACTACTGCAATGCGCTCTACGTGGGGCTACCTTTGAAGGTGACCCGGAAACTACAACTAATCCAGAATGCGGCAGCTAGACTGGTGACTGGGAGTGGCCGCCGAGACCACATAACACCGGTCCTGAGAGATCTACATTGGCTCCCAGTACATTTCCGAGCACAATTCAAAGTGTTGGTGCTGACCTTTAAAGCCCTAAATGGCCTTGGTCCTGTATACCTGAAGGAGCGTCTCCACCCCCATCATTCAGCCCAGACACTGAGATCCAGCGCCGAGGGCCTTCTGGCGGTTCCCTCACTGTGAGAAGCAAAACTACAGGGAACCAGGCAGAGGGCCTTCTTGGTAATGGCGCCCGCCCTGTGGAACGCCCTCCCATTGTAGGACCATTCTGGGCTCCTGAGTACAGGAACATGCAGAATACAACAGGTTTATTTTGGATTGCATATGAAAAGCAAAAGGCGCAGGGCAATAATTCGCCAAACTGCACACCTAGAAACTGGCGTGCACATCCTTTTATACATGACTATAGGAATTCGAAACTTAGTTCAGTGTTCACATGTTTTCTGGGAGTTCAATCTTTAAGCCTCCCGGAGCCCACCCTCTTGTCTAAGAATGTGAAGGGGGTTTCCTGGCAAGCCTCCTACAAGTTGGCAACACAAAAATCATATTATGTGTGTCTGGCTTATGAGCACAAAGATCCACTATCCTTTGTTCAAGGTTCAGTGCTCCGGTCTATTTATTTGCACCTGTGCTTACCAATCAGCAAGAAAGCAAGAAAGCATGACTTCGGTTAATTAACAAGAAACTTATTGCATCAGGCAGGGAATACAAAAGCATAAAATCAATATAGCAATAATAGCAATGAGCCTACTAACATTATGAAAATACCCTAACAAACTTCAATGGAATATCTAGCTGGATGCTTACTGAATATAAAGCTAACTTAAAATATGAAGCTTAATACATTGGGAAAGACACTCCGGGAAAGAAACCTCTCCCCCTTTCTTGTCTTGCAGACTGGGTGTTCAGGCTATTTTTGACTCATAAGACTTAAGCTGCATTGTTCCCTCGCCGCCTCTCCAAGGGTATGGCGATAAGGAAGCGCCTGTATCCCAGCCAAGGTTAAGAGGCCCTTTGCTCTGGACATAAGGAATGTCCTTCTTCACAGAGGCTTGTAGAAGCAATAATACACAAATATATGTGAATATAGGGATACACAGGTCTGTGAACAGGCTAAAGAAGAGCATTAAAAAGCATTTCACAACAGAGAATTGTCCCCCTTCACCATGTCAAAAAGATAAGCAAAACATTCAGAAGCAACTACCTGAAGGCACCAGAAGGGGAAGTTTTTAGGGAAGCCCTGTTTAGGGAAGTTTTTAATCTGTGACATTTTAATGTAATATTTGTTGGAAGCCGCCCAGGATGGGCGGGGTACAAATAATAATAATAATAATAATAATAATAATAATAATAATAATAATAAGTGTCATTTAAGTGCAATTTTTAAAGGAACTATCCTGGAATATTCACATGGTTTGGCAGAAGATATTATACTGTACTTATAAGGTGATTCTGGAAGAAACTTCTTTAAGGATTAGCTTGTTAAATACAGTCACTGGCCCCCCATGGCTAAATCTCCCCCTCCTATGCATAATAACATTCTCCACACAAAATGCAAGGAAGTAGATGTTACCACCAAAGAAGAATGGATAGGTAAGGTGATGGATTATGCAGAATTTGCAAAGTAACCAGCCGAAATAAGAGAATTTAACAACACCAACTTTTTGTGCATTGGCCAACAATTCAATGCCTAGTGATGCCCTTTCAGGCACTATAACCAGAGCACAATGCAGTGATACTCTTCCTTCCCTAGAGCAGCTCAACTTTGAAGGGTAGTTAGGAGAGAACAATGTCTTCTTCTTTTTGGATCCTACTGTTTCTTCCAGCAGTGGAGGTGGAAGTTTCTTGCCTGGTGGTGGGAGAGGAAGAGCGAATGTAATTCACAGTACTCCTGAGTCCTCTATTTGCCTTTCAGTGGAGGGTGAATGGGATGCAGGAAATAGAGAAGCAGGAAAGAGGGGCTTGGGAGCTCTGTCTCATGAAAATATGGTATATGAGTCAAAGTCATCCTTGTTCATAATCAAAATAAATTGGTGTGGCAAATAAAAACTGTGTTCTGTGTCTGTATTCATCGAATTAAGAATATTTGTTAGCTGCAGTGTAAAAGGACAGTGCTTTTAAAAGGAACAAATGGACAATGGTTAGTTATTTTATTGATTTATAAAAAAAATTATACTACTCCATATTGTTGAATTGCTTACAATATCGTAAGGGCATCACAAAGTTCAAACAAATACAACAACAACAAAAACAACAACAACAATCTTTATTATGGTCCAGAGACCCAACAATTCATTACAAAACAGTACACAATTTCAACAGCCCGCCTTCAGGTTACACAAGCATTTTGTTCAGATTTAGGAATAGGGATCATTGGTTCTTGCCACCACCGATAGAAACTTCGCCACTGCTAATGTGCTGTCATTTGTCCGGTCTTCCAGTAGGAACCTGACATAGTAAGCCTTTGATTTTCCTGGGAAAGGTACTAACAAGGGTAAGGTTCAGCCCTGGCTTGCTCGAATTTCACACAGTGCAGCAAAATATCAAACATACACAATAAAGAGCAGTAGACTCCTAATCTGGGTTCATGTCCCCGCTCCTCCACATGCAGCAGCTGGGTGACCTTGGGCTAGTCACCCTTCTTTGAAGTCTCTCAGCCGCACTAACCTCACAGAGTGTTTGTTGTGGGGGAAGAAGGGAAAAGGAGATTGTTAGCCACTTTGAGACTCCTTAGGGTAGTGATAAAGCAGGATGTCATATCCAAACTCTTCTTCTTCTTCTTCTCTTCCCACCCAAATAATCAAGAAGAAAGATTGAAGAAAGCTTTGAAATGCTGTCCACTGTTTGCATTTGTAGCTCCTTTTTTCAGATTTGCCACACAGCACTAGGTAGCCAGTGCAGACTACTACTGTTTGGCAGAACTGTGGAGAGCCAGCGAGCGATTCTGGAGTCAGGAATATAAGAGGATTTCTGATGGATTGCATCAAAGGCCTCTCTAGCTCTGCATTCTGCGCCCAGAACGCCTAACCCCAGAAAACAAGGCATGAGCCCAATAGCCCTCTCCCACCTGGCATCTCCGCTAACTAATTTAAAGGGCAGTGGAAGCTGGTCGCTATGTGTGGCATAACCCTCCCACTGAAAATGTCAAGCAATTTAAAAAAGACACTCCCACTAATCCCAAATCTACACACTCTTTCTTGTTCCACACACATTTTATATTTCCATTTCTGTCAATCCCTTATTCTCTGGCCGACCAGCTCTTTGCAATGAAGGAATCTTTAGCCCAACATGGGGATTGCACCCACAAACCAGTCTCATACTCTGCCAGGTGAGCTATCCCACTGCTTCATAATTTCCTGCTGCTCTAGTGCAAAAGTTATTAGAGGAAACACACAAAACTGCAGAATTTTAAGTGCAGAAATCTTTTAATTTATGTATTGCAATCAGGGAAGCATGGGGGGTGTTGTTGTTGTTCCGTTGTTCAGTCATGTCCGACTCTTCATGACCCCATGGACCAGAGCACGCCAGGCACGCCTATCCTTCACTGCCTCTCGCAGTTTGGCCAAACTCATGTTAGTTAGTAGCTTCGAGAACACTGTCCAACCATCTCATCCTCTGTCATCCCCTTCTCCTTGTGCCCTCCATCTTTCCCAACATCAGGGTCTTTTCAAGGGAGTATTCCCTTCTCATGAGGTGGCCTCAACTTCAGCATCTGTTCTTCTAGTGAGCACTTAGGGCTGATTTCTTGAGAATGGATAGGTTTGATCTTCTTGCAGTCCATGGGACTCTCAAGAGTCTCCTCCAGCACCATAATTCAAAAGCATCAATTCTTCGGCGATCAGCCTTCTTTATGGTCCAGCTCTCACTTCCGTACATTACTACTGGGAAAACCATAGCTTTAACTATACGGACCTTTGTCGGCAAGGTGATGTCTCTGCTTTTTAAGATGCTGTCTAGGTTTGTCATTGCTTTTCTCCCAAGAAGCAGGCGTCTTTTAATTTCGTGACTGCTGTCACCATCTGCAGTGATCATGGAACCCAAGAAAGTAAAATCTCTCACTGCCTCCATTTCTTCCCCTTCTATTTGCCAGGAGGTGATGGGACCAGTGGCCATGATCTTAGTTTTTTTGATGTTGAGCTTCAGACCATATTTTGCGCTCTCCTCTTTCACCCTCATTAAAAGGTTCTTTAATTCCTCCTCACTTTCTGCCATCAAGGTTGTATCATCAGCATATCTGAGGTTGTTGATATTTTTTCCGGCAATCTTAATTCCGGTTTGGGATTCATCCAGCCCAGCCTTTCGCATGATGAATTCTGCATATAAGTTAAATAAGCAGGGAGACAATATACAGCCTTGTCGTACTCCTTTCCCAATTTTGAACCAATCAGTTGTTCCATATCCAGTTCTAACTGTAGCTTCTTGTCCCACATAGAGATTTCTCAGGAGACGGATGAGGTGATCAGGCACTCCCATTTCTTTAAGAACTTGCCATAGTTTGCTGTGGTCGACACAGTCAAATGCTTTTGCGTAGTCAATGAAGCAGAAGTAAATGTTTTTCTGGAACTCTCTAGCTTTCTCCATAATCCAGTGCATGTTTGCAATTTGGTCTCTGGTTCCTCTGCCCCTTCAAAATCCAGCTTGCACTTCTGGGAGTTCTCGGTCCACATACTGCTTAAGCCTGCCTTGTAGAATTTTAAGCATAACCTTGCTAGCGTGTGAAATGAGTGCAATTGTGCGGTAGTTGGAGCATTCTTTGGCACTGCCCTTCTTTGGGATTGGGATGTAGACTGATCTTCTCCAATCCTCTGGCCACTGCTGAGTTTTCCAAACTTGCTGGCATATTGAGTGTAGCACCTTAACAGCATCATCTTTTAAAATTTTAAATAGTTCAGCTGGAATATCATCACTTGGGGGGGGAGAGAAAGCCCCAAATTAATAAATGGTGTGTGTGTCTGTGTGTTTGTTTGTACAGAAACATATTAAACAATAAAAATAACCTTATAAAAACAAACATTATAAAAACAAACATTAAAATACATACATACAGTGGTGCCTCACAAGACGAAATTAATTTGTTCTGCGATTCGTTTTATTTTGCGGTGATTTCGCTTGGGAAGCACAGTTTCCCATAGGAACACATTGAAATTTAATTAATGCGTTCCTATGGGCAAAAAAATGGGAGGGACCCAGGTGGCGCTGTGGGTTAAACCACAGAGTCTAGGGCTTGCTGATCAGAAGGTCAGCGGTTCGAATCCCTGCCACGGGGTGAGCTCCCGTTGCTCGGTCCCAGCTCCTGCCCACCTAGCAGTTCGAAAGCTTGTCTCTACAGTGGAAGCTGAGAGATGTGTTATAATCAAACCAGGAGAAAAAGTGTCAAAAGAATCTTGTGTAACTTCCAAAGGTGGCAGTTGCTTTATTCGTTTTAATGACAGCAATTTAAGTGAGTATAAAGCCTTTCAGTCTGATTAAACCTGAGTGTGTGGGTCTATCATTTGGACCCTGGGATATCTAGGGGGGAGCCACAGAATGCTGATCTCACCCAATGTCAAGGAATTTTCAACATTTAATTATATATTAGTAGAATTAAATTTATATATATACAATGAGAAGGGACCCAGGTGGCGCTGTGGGTTAAACCACAGAGTCTAGGGCTTGCTGATCAGAAGGTCGGCGGTTCAAATCCCTGCCACGGGGTGAGCTCCCGTTGCTCGGTCCCAGCTCCTGCCCACCTAGCAGTTCGAAAGCACGTCAAAGTGCAAGTAGATAAATAGGTACCGCTCCGGCGGGAAGGTAAACGGCGTTTCCGTGCGCTGCTCTGGTTCGCCAGAAGTGGCTTTGTCATGCTGGCCACATGACCCGGAAGCTGTCTGCAGACAAACGCTGGCTCCCTCGGCCTATAGAGCGAGATGAGCGCCGCAACCCCAGAGTCGGACACGACTGGACCTGATGGTCAAGGGTCCCTTTACCTTTACCTTATGGGCAAAAAAAACTCGGGGCTGGCACATCCTGACAGGGCTCCAGCGCTCGCTCTCGCTTTGTAGAAGGGAGCAGCGCCCAGCCACACAGGCAGCAGCAGCAGCAAAAGCGACTCTTAGAGTGGTACCATACAAGACGAATGCCTCGTTTTGCGAGTCATGGCCATAGAAAAATTTGTCTTGCGAGTCACCTAAAAAATTGCAAAACCCTTTCGTCTAGCAAATTTTTCGTTGCGAGGTACCACAGTATATACATACATACCCTCCAACATTTCTCCATACAGCAGTTGTGAAAAAGGCAAATTCCACAGCTAGGCTCATCAGGAAAGGAATTGAATATAAAAATGTAAATATCATTGACACTGGTATAGAAATATATGCTGTGACCATACTTGCATTATTGTGTACATTCACGTCAACTCAAAAAGGGTATTGTAGATTTAGAACAGTTGCAGAAAAGGGGAATCATGATATTGAAGGGGATGGAATAATGCCCACACAAGGAAAGGTTACAAAATTTGAGACATTTTAGTTTAGAGGAAAGACAAAAGAGAGAGATGAGAAACCTATTTAAAATTATGCATGCCACAGAAAAAATGGATATAGAAGACTTCTTTACCTTCTCTGATAATATTAGACACAAAAGGAAATGGAATGCTAGAATATGACAGTGAGAGCAGGATGGCATGGAAGGGGCATCTGGAAGACTTTCACAGCATTCCATAAAAACTGCATGGCAGAGTTTTGAGTTGAGCAAGAAGGGTTGACACAGGGGGTTGACAGAATATTCAAGTTCAGCAAGAAGGGAGTTTGGAAAGGCTGTGTTGTGTTACTTTGTTCGTGTTATATTATCATGTAACTATTTTGGATGTATCACTATCATGATTAGGAGAATAGGAGAGAGGAGAAGGGGTGGAAATGAGAGATCTGTGTGCAAGGGATATTTGACATAAATTAAGAGCAGGAGAGGAGAAGGAAGAGCAGCTGAAAAGAGATGTGTAAGGGGAGTTGTGAGCAGTGACGGAGCTTCATGCTCCGGCATCGGGGGGGGAGCAGGTGGGGGCAGGGCTGGTGCGCGTTCTGGGGGTGGGGCGCACCGAGATGGAACCCTATCAGGATCGCGCTGCCCAGGGTGCCCCGCCCCTAGGCCCCACCCTTCCTACGCCAGTGGTTGTGAGCAGAAAAGGGGTAGCAGGCCTGGACACCTGGTGAATCAAAAGCAAGAGCGTAAACAGGCTGCAGAATAGGAGGGGTTGATGGCTTCATAACTTGGAGGAAGGTGGGAAGAAGCCTTTTATTTGCAGTGTCTGGCAGGAGGAAGAGGCAGGAAGTTGCTACAGGCTGGTTTACCTCTGGGAGGGATGGTTTTGTACAAAAGGAGAAGATGGGGGGTACATGGACATGGGTGTGAACATGAAAAAGGATTACCCTTATCTAGGAATTTGTCTATGGGTGGCTGGTAAACCTGATGGTCTACCTAATGGTTATGTTCAACCTCTGTTGTTGGGGCAGTATGCCTCTGAATGTATGTTGCATCTGGTTGGCCACTGTGAAAATGGTTTTCTTGAGGAGATGGCCTGATTTAGCAGCCTGATGCAAGTTCTGGCCAGCTGAAATTTACAGGAAATCTGCTTAGAGCAGCCAAATTCTTAATGACCTCTAAGTGGTGCCCATGCAACTTACATGCTGATGAGAAGTTGTTCCACAATGTACCAGCTGAAGAAGTTTGCTTTCATAATTTCATCTCATTCGAGCCAACTGCTCATGTGGCTGAGGGAGCAAAGCCAAAAAAGGAAAACAGGTTGAGACACTATAGAGCCCTTTTATCATCTTTACCTGGGGTTGAGTACCTCTGGCCTGGGAGCCAAGTGTCGCGGGCCCTTCGCCCTGTACAGCCCACCCCCGGACGTTTTACGGTCTATGAGTGCTGCACCAACGACAAACAGTCCCCAGCTGCAGCCCTTCAGACTACTAGCTGGATCCTGCTTACTTCATTCACCACAGACGAGGATATTGTGAACTAAAAAGATGTTTATTGCGTACAAAGCTTGTGGTTGCTGATAAATAAAAGGTTGTTCAACAGCTTATAACAGTTGTCCTATACCGGCCTAATACCTCTAAATGTTACCGGCCTAATACCTCTAATAGTTAACTAAATATCAATAACAACACGTTTCACAATCTCGTTATCCTCTCTGCTAACATCCACCTAAGACTCTAAACTCTCAGCTCTATCTCTTGACTCACACTTCAACTCTAACTCCAACTCTCAACTCTCCTCAACTCCACCTGCCCACACTTCAACTAACTAACTTACTGCCCACTGGGAGGGGTGTTTTATACCAGGCTAAGCCCGCCCCTGAGGGTTCTAACTGTCAGAACATTTAACCCCTACCTGGCATTGGGCTAGTTCTCCACATACCTCCCTCCTTTTTAGGTTTGTATCAGAGGAGTTACTAGCCAAAGTATCCCTCTGATACAAACAACAGTTTAAAACATTAACATAAACAAACATTTTCTATGCTTACTAACCTTAACTCCACATATCATACTGGCATAATATTTGGGTTTCTTACATTATATACAATAGTTCATGCAGCATTAGGTCTTTATTGCAAGAAAAACCGTAACTGTCCATTAACCTTTGTCTTTGGGTCTTCGTGATAAGGCGTCTGCGATGCTGTTCAGGATCCTTTCACGCTCCTTATCGTCCTTACCCGTCGCAAGAAGTATCTTTCTCTGGGCACCAGCCTTTTCTCTGCCATATGTGATGGGATGTAAGCTGTCTTCCTCGGTCAGATGACACCGTCCCATTCCGATCCCTGCACTCGAGGCGTCTGTAATGATTGTGGATCACCAGCGGTGTAGAGTCCTTGTTCCTCAGGGTCAAAAGCTCTCTTAGTTCAACCTCTCCCTCCTTCAGGATCTCTGTTAAATGTTTAAGCTCGCGGACTTGCACACACATCTCCAGGTCATCATAAGCTGCACAAGACCTGGTTGTCTGGCTTTTAAATGCACTGGGAACTATTTTTAGAAGTTTGTGGATATCTTCTTTTTTAGTCAGCTTGCTGAAGCTTTCTAGACAAGCGTGATCACTTAATGAAAGTAGGCTAACAAGCTCTGATTGCTTATTGCTCATAGCAATCTCCCTTGTTGTCAGTTCATCTTTGGTCTGTATTGATTTATCAGTTCCCACTTCGAGCAATTTTAAGACTACTTTTGTATGCCTTTGACGTGGTAGCCCTGTTAATGCTGTGTAACCACATTCATTTTGGACATTTATTTGTGTTGCATGAGCAGCAGGGTACCCATCTTCCCACCACACAATCTCTAGTGTAGGAAACACTTTCACTTTCATAGAAAGTCGATGGGACCCCATGCCAGCTATAACTTCCAGTACGTCTTTCTTTCTATCTTTCCAACTGATGAATGGTTTATCATAATATGACTAGTTGTTCTAACTGATCTCACAGATAGGTCACTGGTCATATTGCAGGTAGACACTCCTTTACCAATATCACAGGCTTTTTCAACAACGTGACTACCGTAGTCTAGATTGGGTTCATGGTTTAGTGACTGGATTGGGTTTATCATATTCACCTGCATGACCCGCCTCCCTTCACCATGCTGAATTATATCGTTTATATCATTCATTTTTGAAATGTTCTTACAAGGACCTTCCCATGTCAGTTGTAACTTGTCACTGTTTACTGGTCTGATTAATAAAATATCTTGTCCTGGCTCAAAAGATCTCACACGTGCCCTTTTGTCATACCAAACTTTCTGTTTGTGCTGAGCAACCTTGCAATGTTCTCCTGCTAGTTCTAGTGATCGTTTGAGAGTGTTTTGCAATTTAAATGGGTAGTCAACTACATTACATCGCGCTACAAGGCCATTGGTCTGTGGGTGGTCAAGGGTACTGGTGATATGTTTTATCCCACACCTCTCCCACAAACGCTGCATAAGTTTAGAGATAAATGAGGCTCCAAGGTCTGTCACGATCTGTTCTGCAAACCCTAGCCGACACATATAACTTTTTAGAGCTGAAGCCACTGTTTCAGTCTCTATGTTTCGTAACGGTATCGCTTCCGGATACTTAGTCGCAAAATCCACAATAGTCAATAAATAATGATGACCCCTGCGGCTGGCTTTTGGCAGTCGTCCAATTATATCAATTGCTAAACGTTGGAAAGGTTGGGAAATTATGGGCAAGGGGCATAATTGTGCTTTCGTTTTATCTTGCCCATGTCCCTGTAATTGGCAAGTATGACACGTTCGACAAAATAACTTTATTTGCTTGCCCATCCCAGGCCAAAAGAAATTTTGGGACACCCTTTGTTTGGTTCTGGTGATTCCCAAGTGACCTCCAAAGATACTGCCATGTGCATGTTGTATTATCTTGGTTCTAAATTCAGTAGGTACTATCAGTTGCCTGTGGATCTCATTACCCCCTCTATTAGGCTTTAAAAGAATCTCTCTGTATAGCAACCCATTATTGACTATAAACCGCTCAGGGCTTTCAGGGGTTAATACTGTATTCAAGGCTGTGGCTTGAAAATATTTCTGTAAATCTGTATCTAGTTTCTGCTTGGCTGCAAAACTAGCTGCTTGACTATTTGTAACCGGCACTAAACTTGTATCTTGTGTCAGTTCAACAATTGTATCAGGCCTTTCCTCCTGAGGTAACTGTCGCAGTTTTTGTGCCCTAGTTATTACAAATGCACTCTGTACATGGTCAAGTAAATCCCACCCAATTAACATTGGAGCTGGGATTTCTGGCGAAACTGCTACTTGCCATTTCCCAGACCATTGTTTATATGTCAGATTAACTAATGCTACTGGCAAGTTTCTGGCTGTTTTGATATTCCTTTCAAACTGATTGTTT
>OFHU01000329.1:0-95000 GCA_900245905.1 Lacerta viridis
TCATCTACCAGGCTTGTAATTCTGTCAAAAAATGAGATCAGGTTAGTCTGACATGACTTATTTTTCAGAAACCCATGCTGACTTTTAGTTATCACAGCGTTCCTTTCTAGGTGCTCACAGACCGTTTGCTTAATGATCTGCTCTAGAATCTTTCCTGGTATTGATGTCAGGCTGACTGGGCGGTAATTGTTTGGGTCTTCTCTTTCCCCTTTTTGAAAATAGGGACAACATTTGCCCTCCTCCAGTCTGCTGGCACTTCGCCTGTTCTCCAGGAATTCTCAAAGATTACTGCCAGTGGTTCTGAAATCACCTCTGCCAGTTCTTTTAATACTCTTGGATGTAGTTCATCTGGCCCTGGAGACTTGAATACATCTAAATTAGCCAAGTATTCCTGTACTACCTCCTTACTTATTCTGGGCTGTGTTTCCCCTGCTGAATCATCTGCTCCATATTCTTCAGGTTGGGCATTGTTTTCTTTCTTGGAGAAGACTGAGGCAAAGAAGGCATTGAGGAGTTCTGCCCTTTCTCTGTCCCCTGTTCGCATTTCACCATCTTCTCCTCTAAGTGACCCCACTGTTTCCTTGTTCTTCCTTTTGCTACGGACATACCCATAAAAGCCCTTTTTGTTGCTTTTAACCTCTCTAGCAAGCCTGAGTTCATTCTGTGCTTTAGCTTTTCTGACTTTGTCTCTACACGTGCTGGCTATTTGTTTGAATTCCTCTCTGGTGGTTTCCCCCTTTTTCCATTTTTTGTACATATCCCTTTTAAATCTTAACTCAATTAAAAGTTCTTTAGATAGCCCACCCTGGCTTCTTTAGGCACCTTCCATGTTTTCCGTCTCATTGGTACTGCTTGAAGTTGTGCTTTTAATATCTCCCTTTTAACAAGCTCCCAACCATCATGAACTCCCTTCCCTTTTAGTATATTTCTGTCCATGGGGATTTCACCCAGCATTTTTCCCTAAGTTTTCTGAAGTCGGCTTTCTTTCTTAAAGTCTAGAATTTGAGTCTTAGTATGCTTGGTTGCTCCTTTCCGCTGTATAATAAACTCCAGTAGAGAGATGGTCACTGGTCACTCCCACCTAATGATCCTGCCACTTCTACCCCACTAACCAGGTCATCACTATTGGTTAGGACCAGATCTAAAATGGCTGATCCTCTTGTTGCTTCTCCCACTTTCTGGACAATGAAATTGTCTGCAAGGCCAGTGAGGAATCTGTTCGACCTTATGCTCTTGGCTGAGTTTGACATCCAACAAATATCAGGGTAGTTGAAATCCCCCATTACTACTATCTCACTTCCTTTTGAATGCTTGGCCATCAGTTCCAGGAAGGCATCATCTGTGTCCTCAGTTTGGCTTGGGGGTCTATAGTAAACTCCCACAATGAGATCACTGTTATTTTTCTCTCCCTTAATTTTGACCCAGATACTCTCAACTTGGCTTTGGAGTTTCAAATCCTGGATCTCTTCACAGGTATACACATCCCTGACATATAACGCTACTCCTCCTCCTTTCCTGTTTGGTCTATTTCTCTGAAATAGATTGTATCCCTCTATTACTACATTCCAATCATGAGACTCATCTCACCAGGTTTCAGCTTCAGGAAGACCTTTCTGACAGTAAGAGCTGTTTAACAGTGGAACCTTGGGAGGTTGCAGACTCCATCAGATTTTTTTTTAAGCAGAGGTTGGATGGCCATCTGTCATGGATGCTTTAGTTGTGATTCCTGCATTGTTCCAGTTCTACAGTTCTATGATTCTAGGAGCAGGGCACATCTATAATGCTCTTAAAGGCCTCATCCACCAACAACTCTGCCTCTCTTAGTTTTTTTTCCAGGTCGGCCTTCAATACAAAGGAACAAACTTGTTCACAGCAGCTCATTGCACCCCAGATGCACCCACAACCTCTGCCCAACAAGGGAGATAGTTCTACATGTGACAGAGTTCAAAACACTAGAAATCCTTCACATGCCTGCTGACATTCTACCTGCAAAATTGTTTTTGTAGTTTAAGTTACTTTACTAAGAACTTGGGTTTTCTTTAGGTCAAGGAAAGGAGGGGTAGAGACCTCCTCATAAGGTCTGCTTAACACACCTTGACGCTTTGTCAGCTGGGGCAGAGATGCTTCATCAGCTGGGGCTCCTTGAAACCCATGGAATCGGCATATGTTGTTACCCAAAGTACCCTCCCCCTAGGAGCGGCGGGTGCGCGCTGTGGTCTAAACAACTGAGCCTCTTGGGTTGGCTCTGATCAGAAGGTTGGCGGTTTGAATCCGTGCCATGGTGGGGAGCTCCCGTTGCTCTGTCCCAGCTCCTGCCAACCTAGCAGTTCAAAAGCACGTCAAAGTGCAAGTAGATTAATAGGGTACCCGCTTCGGTGGGGAAGGTAAATGGCATTTCCATGCGCTGCTCTGGTTTTGCCAGAAGCAGCTTAGTCATGCTGGCGACATGCCCTGGAAAAGCTGCGGACGCGGGACAAACGCCGGCTCCCTCGGCTTACATAGTGACAGTTCGCGACTGGACTTAACTGTCAGGGGCTTCCGCCTTTACCTTTTAATAATATAATAAATAAATATAAATAAATATTCATAGAAAGTGTGCTCTAGCTTTTCTAGAAAAAGAGGTGCCAGAACTCACCATGAATGCCTCCCTGTCACCTGAGAGGTGCCGGAACTGAGCCGGAACTTACACAAGCATCTCATGAAAACTGCATTACATCCGATCCTCATGGATACTGAGTGTGTACATGTTACTCATAAAAAGGCACTGCATTGGTGAGGGGTAGATTTTTGTGTATGGAGGGGGGAGTTATCTCCCATGCTGCTATGGTTGTTCGTTAAACACTAAACACCTATTTAATGCCACATTCTTTATTTCGGTGATACATATATACTGCATCTATGAAAAACGATCTACAGAAGGGGTTTTGAAACAAATGGGAAAAAATCACCTCCCCATAATTGTTTATGCTTTGCCTACTACAAGCCTTTAAGCTATACCTTGCTTTGATGTCATGTCCCTTCTCTGTTCCACTTGGCTCAAATAACTTTCTGAAGAAGCAAGCCAACGCAGCAGTTTTCCAAAGTAGATCAGTGCAGGAGAGGAAGGAGAGAGCAAGCACACTTTCACGTGATACCTGCTTTCTCATAATGCCCCGCTATGAGGAAAGCTGGTTTCCTTATTATGCCAAAATGCCTGGCCATAGACATCAAATAAAAAATAAAACACTCCCAGAGGTATGAAAGGTAAACTACCTCAACTGTTTATGGGACATTGCAGGAAGTGGAGGAGTAACACTGTGTAAACGGGACGTGAGCTAGATAAAAAATAATAATAATAATAATACCGGTACAGTACTTTATTTCCCTTTTGCTGGCTGTTTCATTTTTTAAAAAAAATTATTCAGGGAACATGATGGGAGCAGCACAGTTGTTTGTGGCTCTTGCTTCTAACTGGAATTAATAGTAATATGTTATCCATAGATATCACAAGAGTATAAGAAAGAAGGCATTTCAAGTTCAGCATTTCGTTTCCTGCTGTGGGTCACAGTGCCCCTAAGAAGCCATAGGAAGGACATGAAGCAACTGGCACTGAGAGGCATGCTGACTCTCATTGCGAAGGTAGAAAGAACACACCCATTAGGGCTACTGGCCCCTGAGAACCTTATTCTCCATGAATTTGTGTAATTCTTTTTTACAGACCTCTAAATGGGTAGGCATTGGCCCCCATTTCTCTCCTGCACATATGCAAACCAACAGCATCCTGAGCACAGCCTGCTACCAGGGCATATCATGTAAAAAACACACACACACACACACACACGACTGCGGAAGCCAGTGCTGCTTGTCCAAGGAGAGAATTCCACAAACACACTTTCCCCTTTCTTTGGCAGTTAAATTTATTATTGCTATATTTTTACTATCTCCATTTGCTTTCTTTTCATGACATCCAAAAACAGCTGCCTGAGGCGGCAGCTTCGTTCTACCAAGTGACAGAGTTGGATCTGTTAGGGCCCCAAGACGTATCGCCAACCCTGTAGTGTGAAAGAAGCTTGTTTTCGCACACCCCACTTCTTGCAGGTTAAGGGGATTCGGCTACCTTTCTCAGGGGCCACCAAAGTGTTGCAGCTCTGAAAGCTGAAAGTCTGAGAGGAAGAAGCATTCCGCAATTAACCTGCACTGGAGCTCCATCTACTGCCTGTTGCTCGCAATAAAATTCAACTGTGCAAGCACTGAAGTCTTACTGACAGCTTACTCCACAGCTGTGTGTGAGGGAGAGCTTTCAGAGAGTTGCAGTGTTTAGTTGCACAAGTTAAAGCGCGCGCACACATTTTAGTTGCTAGCCTCATCCGTCATACTTTATTGTGGTTGATGCAGCTTTAAACTCTTATTTCTTGCATTTTTTGCTCCCTTTCTGAAATATACTCGGAGTCAAGTGTGAATTTCATGCTCTTTATTCAGCTCATTGTAGTGAGGAATGCAGTTCCCCCAAAATGTTTGCTTTATATAGGCTATGTAGGTTTTGTTTTATTTGTTTTTTATCTTATATTTTGAAAATGTACATCCAGTTTTTCCCCCCTTTAATTTTTTGGGGCCCCCAAGAGAGTGGGGCACTAAGCTATAGCTTGTTTAGCTTATAAGCAAATCCGGTGCTGTTTCTGGCCCCTTCGCACCCCTCGAGCGCCCTCCGGGTTCCCTCCGTCGAAGGGCGGCGCCTAAGGCGTTGCTCCGCTTTCTGTCTCCCCGTCCCCTCCCAGCGCTAGACCCGCCCTGGGCGCCTCTCTCCGCCCTGCCTTCCGACCTTAAAGGGCCTTAAAGGGCCGGGCCTTTTTCAGTAGAGCAGGGCTTCCTCGAAGGCGACTGACGCTCCCTGGAAACTTCGCGCTGGGTTCGTCCTTGCCGCTTCCATCGAAGGCAGGTAACTGACGCTCCCTGGAAACGTCGCGCCTCGCCCTTGCCGCCCATCTCCATCAGGTAAGGAAAAGCACCATTACTGGCCCCGTCGTTGCAGGAGGAAAAGAAGGGGGCGCAGAAGCCTTTGCCTCGAGGGGCGCGGCTCGCTCCGAAGGGCGCACAGCCCGGTATCCACATTTCGCCCCCGCTCGGGCGCTGGAAGACGGGAAAGCTGCCCTCGGGCCGCTCCCGAGCCGAGGAAAACCTGCAGAAGAAAAGCGGGGATGCATTGGGCGGAGCTGCTGACATCCGATCCTTGGGGCAAGAAAGGGATGGGTCATCCAGTCCAGCCCCGTTTAATGCAGGAACTTGGGCAAGTGCGTTATTCTGAGTCAGCTGGCTCAGTACTGCAGCCCATGGGCGTAGCCAGGATTTATTGGCGGGTGGAGAGACACGAAGCTAGGATTTATGTTTTGGGGGGTAGGACACCTACCGGTACCAGCCATCACCCTCTCTGTCTGGCTCTGTCTAGCAGGTTCTGAATGAAATGTCTCAATCAACAATGGTTTTTAATAATAAAAATAATTCGTTATTTATACCCTGCCCATCTGGCTGGGTTTCCCCATCCACTCAAATTACTTTCTTTTGATCCCAAGTGCTGGGGAGTGGGGGTGGGGTTGGAATCTGTCAAAATCATAGCTGTCAACTTTTCCCTTTTCTTGCGAGGAATCCTATTTGGAATAAGGGAATTTCCCTTTAAAAAAGGGAAAAGTTGACAGCTATGGTCAAAATCTTTCCAGGATTTCTACTTTTAGTTAAGTATTTTTTATTTATTTACTTCAGGCTTCCTCAAACTCGGCCCTCCAGATGTTTTTTGGCCTACAACTCCCATGATCCCTAGCTAGCAGGACCAGTGGTCAGGGATGATGGGAACTGTAGTCTCAAAACATCTGGAGGGCCGAGTTTAAGGAAGCCTGATTTACTTGATGGTTCCCCCCCCCATGCCCATTCTGCAGCCCACACTGCCTGATAGTGGATCTGAACTGGAGGCTTTCATATGGCCTGAATATACTGAGATTAAACCTGCTGGCAGAGCAATTATCATTATTCATTATTATTATTGTACCCATCCCATCTGGCTGGGTTTCCCCAGGGCAGCTTATAGCACATATAAAAACATAGTAAAACATCAAACATTAAAAAGCAGTTTTGAAAATCCTGCATGCCACAGAGATTGTATAGAGAAGAGTTCCTGCTGTTGATATCTTTTTCCCATCATACAGCTGCTTAAAAATAAAAACACAGAAGCCTCTGTCAGGGAAAGAGCTGGGAAGCTTGGGTTTCTGTGTTTGGCAGAGGGAGGAGTCCAGGGTTTACCACTTTAACAGAAATCCAGCAGGTGGAGTTTTTCCTCTTTGCGTGAATGAGACAAACAGAACTTGCTGCTTCTCTGGCTGCCAGGCTGATAATAAAATCCTAGAACCGTAGGGACCCTGAGGGTCATCCAGTCCAACCCCCCTGCAAGGCAGCTTCCTCTCCTAAATTGCTGCTCACCTGTGCCAGCCGTGTGCCTGGAAGGTGCATTTAGAGGTGACTCAGTACAGGTTGCTGAGCTTACCAAAGCTCATTCATGTGGATCTAGCACTTAGTGGTTGCAGGGAGATTTTAGAAAGTTTGTTAACATGAAGAGAATTTGGGGGAAGTGCCCTATTTGCACATACCAAGCTGTATGTGGACAGAGGCAGAGAGAGACCATAACTATATTTGTTATTTTTGTGACACGCCTGCCGAAGTCAGATTCCTGTTTTTTCTGTATAGATTGTGTGTTGGTCTGTTTTTCTGACTGTCACCCCACCCCATAGTCCCACCCATTGTCTCACCAACACTGACTTATAAAAATGTATGTGAGAGAGTTGTACTACCTTTGTAAAAAACAAAAGTAATATGTGTAACAACATGACATGGTTTTTCTTTTCTTTCCATGCTTTGCAGATTCCACCATGGAGAAACTGACTAACGCAAACACACATTTTGCCCTTGATCTCTTCCAAAAGTTCGGCGAAGCCAACAAAACAGGCAACATCTTTTTTTCGCCACTTAGCATATCTTCTGCACTCGCCATGGTTTCCTTGGGGGCTAAAGGTAACACAGCCACACAACTCTCAAAGGTCAGCAAAAATCTTTTTTTAAAAAAATCTGTTCAGGTTTTATCTTGATTTCTGGTTATTTTTCTAAGGCAGTTCAACTTTAATCATTCAAAGCACTTTTTTCTTTTTTTAATCTTTATTTCTTATCAGACAATACATTAAAAGCACAAACAATAATAAACATGACATAAACATACTGAAAGAAGTTACATATTCATTACATCTTATACGTATAAGATGTATAAGAATCATTCAAAGCACTTTGCAATTAATATCCCACAAAGTAGGGAGCAGTTTTGTTGAGATTTAATTATGCATCAGAATGTTGCTGTTTATAGTCCCTGATTTCATTGCAGTTGTGTTTCTTTCCATCATGATAGTAACGCACCAGGGAAATAAAGCTAATTATTCTCCTTCCATGTCCTAAAACTTTTTACTGTAACTTACCAGATACACATGCCATCACATTAAGTCAACTGCCTAACCCAAGTGGGATCTAGTTACAGGTAGGTAGCCGTGTTGGTCTGCCATAGTCAAAACAAGGAGAAGGAAGCTGGACCACGTCCAGAGGCCGTGTGTGCCAACACTGATTCCTCAGAGAGGAACGAGGCTAGGGTTCAAGTCCCAACAAAGCCAAATGTGAGTTTTCCTGATAGTCAGAAGGGTTATGACACCAAGACTAGTCAGAAGTGCAGTGCAAGATGGTAAAGCCCAAGGCCAATCCAGTTGCAGGTAGTTCCAAGGGTGGAACGGGTAATACAGAGGTATACTGTGTGTATGATGTCTGTAGGGGTTGTTGCAGTTACACTGATGATTGATGACTGCAGCATAGTGCATGAATCGTATCGGGGAGGTTGTGGGGATTGATTCATCCCCGTGTGCAGTCATGTCATGGGATTGTTGTCTATCACATGACGGTGTTTTCATTCCACAGAGTGTGGGAAGTGATGATGGAAGACAGGATGTTTGTCTTACTGTGTTCCCTGAAATGGGACTTTTGTTGTCCTTTGTCCTTTAGCTTTGCTGTCTGATGCTAGAGAGAGAGGGAGCCATGTTGAAGAGCTCCGTGTGTATTATATAAAGTAGGTTAGCCAACATGATGAGTTGCTGTGGTCTGTCACGTAAGCTGGGCAAACTCTGCGGATCCAGTAAGTGTGCTGATGTCCTCCCACATCAGTCAGTCACTGTGATGTTCGGGCTGAACAAGCTTAAGAAGCTCCCGAATGATTGCCCAGGAGGAAGGGAACTTGCCAGTTGGGCATGTGTCTCTGCCAGGGTCCTACTTGTGAGTAGGCCGTTTCCTGACAATTAGCAGTGCAAACCAGTCCCTCGTCAGAATATGCTGCAAATACCCTAGGCTCATAGGAAAAAGTCTTCTTCCTATTCAGTAATTCAGAAGATTAGTTCCTCAGTGTTTTATACGTTATAGTTTTCCTAATCCCCTAGACATGGGGCAGGTAGCAATTTGTTAATTTTCTGTTCTGTTCTGTTCTTTTTTCTCCCCCAAATTATGTTTATTAACTTTCCAAATTATTACAAATCAAACAAAATTAATTTAATTTAATACAATTTCTTAAAATCAGGTTTCCCGCTCCTCTTCCAAACGTATGACCATCATCATTTGTGAGCCAGTGTGGTGTAGTGGTTAAGAGCAGTAAACTCGTAATCTGGTGAACCGGGTTCGCGTCTCCACTCCTCCACATGCAGCTGCTGGGTGACCTTGGGCTAGTCACACTTCTTGAAGTCTCTCAGCCCCACTCACCTCACAGAGTGTTTGTTGTGGGGGAGGAAGGGAAAGGAGAATGTTAGCCGCTTTGAGACTCCTTCGGGTAGTGAAAAGCGGGATATCAAATCCAAACTCTTCTTCTTCATCATCATCATTTCCTCACATTGCTGCATCTTTTCTTATTTAGAGTCCAGTTGACATCCTTCACCTGCTGTTAAACCATTCTTCCAGCTGGCCTCTTTTTTCACCTTACAAACAGCACCTCCGTTACTTCTTATAAATAAGTAATCCATTTCATGTGTGTAGTCCTTCCTATACATTTGTTGTTTCAGACCTGGGAGAGATAATTACTATCTTCCATTGTTCAGTTCTTTGCAGTGTTTACCTGGATGGTACAAGGTCGCATTCCATGTGATCATACTTTGTGCTTGTGTATGTTTACTATTGTGACGGCAGTGTTGTGTTGTGGTCAATGCCAGTTAAGAAAACAGATTTATTCGATTGGTCCTAGTGATAATAAGTTAGGACTTCTCTTTTCCCTGAGGCAGACATTTCACTTTGATGTCGTCGAAGACCTTCACTCAAGATTCCAGGCACTGAATACTGACATTAACAAGAGCGGTGCACCCTATACATTGAAGCTTGCTAATAGGCTGTTTGGAGAAAAGACCTACACTTTTTTGCAGGTAAGTTAATTGCTGGGATATAAATGAAACTGCAAAACTAGCTGGCTGAGAGATTTGCTTTTTATTTCCCTGGACGTGGAACTGCGGGTGGTGGGGTTGTAATACTTCATTTGGGAGAATTGGTATGCTATGAAACTGCCGCATCGGAACATTAAAAGCCACATATGTCAAGCTCACAAACAAAGTGCTGCCTCATGTAGGTTGTGGGCATTTTTTTTTTTTTGCCAGCTTTATTGTGTTCGACATTCCTGGATAAAGCTAAACATTCAAGTTAGTTTACAACGTCACATTCATTTGTGTTGAAACAACTTTTATAGAACGCTTTTGGATTGTATCTTCTGTGTTAAGCAGAGTAGGTAGACCTTTTCCACAGGAGTGTCTTCACAGAATGGGGAAAAGACCCAAACTACTACTACTACTACTACTACTTATTCATTCATTCATTCATTCCTTCCTTCCTTCCTTCATTTTACTCTGCCCATCTGGCTGTGTTTCCCCAGCCACTCTGGGCATCTCCCAACAGAATTAAAAGCACAAAAAACCATCAAACGTTAAAAACTTCCCTAAACTGGGCATTCAGTGTTTTTACTCATTCATGCATTATGAGAAAACTCGCATTCTTTCAATAGATAGGAAACAATGCCAGCCAAAGTAACTGTTGGCCCCAGCCAGGAATGGGAAGACCAATTGCATTTATAGTTCACAGGTGGGTGATAACTCCCCATCCCACCCCTTTGTGCATTGATATCTGTCTTCTGTGATTTCTCCAGGATTTCTTGGCTAGCACCCAGAAGATGTATGGAGCTGAGTTAGCCACAGTGGATTTTCTAAATGCTTCGGATGATGCACGAAAGCAAATTAACCAGTGGGTTGAGAATCATACAGAAGGTGAATGGCGCTTGGAAAACACTCAACTTCATAGAAAATCATAGAATCGTAAAGTTGGAAGGGACCACGAGGGTCATCTAGTCCAGCCCCCTGTGATAAAATAATCTTTTAACCAACGTGGGACTTGAAAGCACGACCCTGAGCTAAGTGTCTCATGCTTAATAAGCCAGGGTATGCATGAGTGTCAGGCATATCCTCACGCTTGCTTCACAAAAGCAGCAAAACAAGCCACTGAGCCAGAGTTATCCACAGCCTCCTGTCATGTCTGAATCAGTATCTTGATTCTTACAGAGCTAATTTGTTCTGTAACTTCAATTTCCAGGTAAAATACGTGACTTGTTACCTGAAGGCTTGCTGAATGAACTGACCAAACTTGTTTTGGTAAATGCCATCTACTTCAAAGGCAGCTGGGCAGAGAAATTTCAAGAGGAGGACACTAAGGAACTCCCTTTTAGACTCAGTAAGGTAACAAAATATTCCATACATTCCGCTGTCCTGTTATTACCGTCTTATAAAGAGTTGTACCCGAAGTAGCGCTGAGTAACACTTCCCATCAGTGCAAGGGTTTCTGTTTTGTGCAACAGGACTTCCCCACTTGTCCTGCCCTCCCGTGTGCCCCCTAAATTTGTTCTAGGGGTTCTGGAGCACATCTGGGGAGGGTGTGGGGTGTGCGAGAAGAGGAAGGAAATCCTTACACTGAGAGCATGCTCTAGTTGGATGCTACCAAAAATTTAGGTTTAAGGGTGATAGTCAACTTGTTCATACTTCTCTTTTTAGCAGCTCTAAATCACGTAAAGGTTATTTGTACATGACTGGGAGTAAAAACAAACAAACTTGGGTGGAACACCTCTGGATTCAACCCAGTGTGTTCTACGAATGTAAACTATTAAATTTGAACCGATATTTTCATTTTAAAATATTTTATTGAGCTTTATTGGACTTCAGTTTCCATTGGCCAGCTTCAGTGCTTGAAAGGAGAACAGCTGAAAAGAATAAACAAATTTTGTTTTAGTAATCCGCTTGCTTGGTTATCTTTGCCTTTAGATGACAAAAAGCAATATTGAGTGTGCCATGAACTGATTAGTATGTGAATGGTTGCATTCCTTTGCACATTTACCCCTAGGAGTAAGTCCCAATGAACTCAAATCTAACTTTCTTCTGAGTAGGATCCTCTGTAACAGCACAACTGTTAACATAGTTTTGGAAAGAACCTTTTTCTTTGCACAAACTCTTAGGTGTCTAAACATATTCTTTTACTTGCAATATGTTTTTGCATGCTCATAGTTGTGCATTTTTTAAAAACTACCCAGATGGAAAAGAAGACGGTGAAGATGATGTTTCTGAAAAAGGAGCTTCCTTTGGGATATATCCCTGAGTGCAAATGCCGTGTGCTGGAACTTCCTTACAAGGGGGACAAACTTAGCATGATAATCCTGCTGCCTGATGACATTGAGGATAACTCCACTGGCCTGGAACAGGTGATTCTGGTTTCTCCCTTTCTTTTTCTATAATATTTTTTTTCAAATTGCACATTACCAATACTTTAAAAAAACAAAAAAACCCAACAACCTGTAGTTGCAGTGCAGCAGCTCATGGTATATGCATGTGAAATTGACATCAGAATTTTTTTACTATATTATTACTATTATTGATTATTACAGCTGAGTCTTCATAGGATTGTAGAGTTGGAAGGGACCCTGGGGTCATCTAGTCCAACCCCCTGAAATGCAGGAACATGCAGCTGTCCCATACAGGGATCAAACCTGCAACCTTGGCGTTATCAGCACCACACTCTAACCAGCTGGGCTATCCAGTTGATTGTTGAAGGAGTATTCTTGGAAAACACATGAAGCATGCCTCTCTTTTGTAGGAACATTTTACTTTTCTGGATCAAAGGCTGTGTTGCTGTGAGGATGGAGATGTATTGGAGGCTCTCCTTGCAGCCCCAGAGAAAACCAAAGCAGAGTGCCTGGCTTCTTCAGCACATGTTCTGAATTATCTGCAGATCGATTCATTTGCAGACTTGAAATCAAATAGGGACAAGTTGGACTTGGCTTCAAAATACATGCCTTTAATATGTTGCTTTGACACAATTTTCCTACCGTTCCACAGTTTCTAAAGACCACTGAGTACACAGGAATGGCTCAGTGCTTTTGGGAAGTATTTCCGCGTGGAATTTTAGATTTTCTAAAACTTCCACATCAGTCTCTCTGTGTGTCTTATACTTGTTAATGTCACTTTTTTCATATACAAAACCCCATTAAAGCAGGAGCTATTCTACAGACAAGGTTTCCTTTTATGGGACCAATGCTGTGTTGAGTATCGTATTATCTCTTCCAACAGATAGTGAGTCTCCAAGGTCTTGGGTAGCAAACTCTCTCTTTCCAGCCGTGGTACTGGGTACCATTCTGAGGTGGAGATAAACGAAGTTAAAGTTGGGATCCCCATCTTGAATATTTATTTCTCTGTTCTCCACAGACGCTCCCTAGCTTTCCATTCTGACTTTCTATAAAAGCACTGTTGTTGTTGTTGTTGTACATGAAGTAGAAATATTGCAGCTGCAATGGCATATTAAATTCATCCCCTCTCTCTTTCTCTCTCTCTTTAAATTCCAGCTGGAGAAGCAGCTCACCTTAGGGTAAAGCTCGAAGATTGGACACTCCTCGGAAAAATGTACAGCAGCTCTGAAGTTAGGGTGCATCTGCCAAAATTTAAGCTGGAGGAGACCTATGATCTTAAAACTCCTTTGGCAGAATTGGGAGTGCTGGATGTCTTCGACAGCGGAAAGGCAGATTTGTCTGGAATGTCAGGAGCCCGGGACCTCCACGTGTCCAAAATTGTTCACAAGTCATTTGTAGAAGTGAATGAAGAGGGGACAGAAGCAGCAGCAGCAACCGCTGCTATGGTAATGCTATGTAGTTTGCCTTTGGAAGAGGATTTCAACGCTGACCATCCCTTCCTATTTTTTATCCGCCACAACCCAACAAAAACTATACTTTTCTTTGGCAGATTTGCTTCTCCATGAAAAGTAAACTAAATGGATGAACCAAATGCCCTTAGAGCTTCTTTGTTTCTTTGCTTTTTTTTTCTTTGCTTTTTTGAGAGGGAGAGAAAGAAGAATCAGTTCTGGGCACAAAGTTTTTCAAAAACCCATTTATAAGAGAAGTGGCTTTTCTTGTATTCGTTTGCTGCCTGTCATTAGCTAGCTTGGTTTATTACATTGTGCCATTATAGTAAAACTATAATGAGTTTTTACATGAGTAGTAAAACAATAATGAGTTTTTACATGAGTAGAATGTGTCCTTTTATTTGAAATGCATCTCTGGGTTATTTGTGGGGGCTGCCTGGTGTTTTTACATGAGTAGAATGTGTGCTTTTATTTAAAATGCATCTCTGGGTTATTTGTGGGGCTAGGAATTCGTTCATTTCCCCCAAAAATATTTTTCCCCCCACACACAGGTGTGAGCGACAGTGGACCGGCCCCCTGCTGAAAAAGGTTGCTGACCCCTGTACTAATCTATTTGACATCCACAACATCATGGGATCCAGCAACACAGTTTTAAAAGCATACACTCGATTGGTCTGTGAGGAGTGGATCAGATGAGTCTGCTTTGCAATTGGCATCCCACCCACCTTCCAAATCCTGCATTTCAGCTTCCTACATAGCAACGCAGTGCAGTGCTTTGGACTGTACAACATTGATCCACATCATTGGTGCTAAGATTCCTGACTGTTGATTCCCTCTCCCTCTCCCTCTCCCCCAACTATCTGCCAGATTATTTTCTGATAGATAATGGTTGCTGAAAGAGCCTGTCAAGAGCAAAAAAATATAAAGTATTCTTGTGTTGTTGTTGTTGTTGTTCAGTCGTGTCCGACTCTTCGTGACCCCATGGACCAGAGCACGCCAGGCACGCCTATCCTTCACTGCCTCCCAGTTTGGCCAAACTCATGTTAGTAGCTTCACACTGTCCACATCTCATCCTCTGTCGTCCCCTTCTCCTTGGCCCTCCATCTTTCCCAACATCAGGGTCTTTTCTAGGGAGTCTTCTCTTCTCATGAGGTGGCCAAAGTACTGGCCTCAACCAGGATCTGTCCTTCTAGTGAGCACCAGGGCTGATTTCTTTGAATGGAAGGTTTGATCTTCTTGGTCCATGACTCTCAAGAGTCTCCTCCCCCATAATTGTCAACTAAGCCTTCTTTATGGTATTTGTACATTACATGGGAAAACCATAGCTTTAACAACACCTTTGTCAAGGTGATGGCTTTTTAAGATCTAGGTTTGTCAGCTTTTCTCCCAAGAAGCAGGCGTCTTCATTTCGTGACTGTTCACCATCTGCAAAGGAACCCAAGAAAGTGAAATACTGCCTCCATTTCTTCCCCTTCTGCCAGGAGGTGATGGGACCAGTGGGTCTTAGTTTTTTTGATGTGAGGACCATAGCTCTCTTCTTTCACCCTCATTGGTTCTTTAATTCTTCCTCACTTTCTGATGAGTCTGCATATCTGAGGTTGTTGATATTTTTTGCAATCAATTGGCATCCCAGCCTTTCGCATGATGAATTCCATATAAGTTAAATAACAGGGAGACTTACAGCCTTGTCACTCCTTTCCCAATCCTGTTCCATATCCATTTCAGCTTCTTGTCCCACATAGAGATTTTCAGGAGACAAATGAGGTGATCCGGCACTCCCATTTCTTTAGCAAGTTTGCTGTGGTCGCAGTCAAATGCAGTGCAGAAGTAGATGTTTTTTGAACTCTCTAGCTTTCTCCATAATCCACTGTTTATTTGGTCTCTGGTTCCTCTGCCCCTTCAAGCTTGCATTGAGTTCTCGGTCCACATCTTGTAGAATTGCATAACCTTGTGCGTGTGAAATGAGTAATTGTGCGGATTGGAGCCTGACTGCCCTTCTTTGGGATTGGGATGTTGATCTTCTCCAATTCCCTCTGAGTTTTCCCTCATATTGAGTGTAGCACCCCTCTCTTTTAAAATTTTAAATAGTTCCTGGAATATCCACTTCCACTGGCCTTGTTGTTAGGCTTTCTGCCAGACTTCATTCCAGGATTCTGCTCAAGGTCAGCAACCACACTACCTGGGGTGTATGGACCTCCATATCTTTCTGGTATAATTCCTCTGTGATTCTTGCCACCTCTTCTGATGTCTTCTGCTTCTGAGTCCTTTCCCTGTCAAGATGTTCCTTTCATATCTCCAATTTTCTTGAAAGAGTTTTTCCCAATTTTCCTCTATAAAGTATTCTTGTACTCAGATCCATTTATGCTATGGGAAAACTTTTTTTTCTTTTTTTTACAAAAATTTTATTGGTTTTCCAGACAACAAAAGACAACACAACAAAACAAATACATCAACACATACAGCGATCAAAACAGAATAAAGAACAAATACAAACCACCGCTAAAACACCAATATTTCTTTTTCTTACTTAGAAAAAAAAATTCTTGTTTTGAATCTACACAGGGTGACTTCCCCCGTTTTCTCTCCTTTGGTTCCAATTCTAATTTACTTTAATAACTTCTCATCTCTAAAGTTTAAATCATCCAAAATATCTAAACAAACTTCTTAATATTTATTTTTACTTCATAATACAACCTATTACTTCTTAGCTCAAATCTTACATCTTATTTTACTTAAACTGCTGCTGATAAACAATTCACATATCTCTTCACTAGTTCAAAATCTTAAATTCTTAACACACTGACTTCAGGGTACCATGGTGAGCCATCCTAATTATATTTTAAATATTCTCACCCTATCCCTCTTCTAACCATTTTCCTTCGCCATCTCGGGATCACCCCCCAGACATTTCTCCATCTCCCTCCAACATCATTGTCCAGAATGTCCTCTTTTTCCTTAAAACCAAAGGTCCAGACGCAGTCCATAAACATCCTTGCAGGGAACTCCAGGGAACACAAATCATCACCTTCCAGCATCTCCATTTCAAAATTCCAGTCATCTTCTAGTTGTAGTTTCACAAATCTTTTTCCCTTCATTTCTGGGCTCTCACCCCAGAAATTGGATATAAATTGTCTTCTAACCCTGGGTCTCTCACACCAACAGGATTTTCCATCTTCTCGGAGTTGCATAGTCACTGTACTTTGTTTCTCAAAAATTTCCTCAAGTTCCCTAGCAAGGTTTTCTTCCAGTTTGACAAAGTTCTCAAGAGTCTTTCCTGTAGCATATAACTTTTCCTCGACATCCTGCTTCAACAAATTTAATTTCTGGTTTAACAGTTCTAACTTCAAAAGCATAATCCTTTATTCATGGGTCAGTCCCGAGTCTAAAACCAGTTTAAAAACGAAACCAATCATGGTAGAAGTAGGCAGGGGGTATCAAGTTTCAGTACTTTTCCATCTTTAACCATAAGTTTCAGCCGCCATTTTCCCCCGAGTCAGGGTGAAAAGATTATAATCCAACAACTTCAAAGAAGAAATATTTCCAACAACTTAGTTCCCCTAAAAGGGGTTCAGCCGGTCTCACTTGTCAAAAAGCTCCATAGAAACTTTGTATCCGCTACTGCAGCAGCAGCTAGAAACAATGTTATTTTCTTCATTCAACAAAGGGAGGAACGGGCTTCCTTTTTAACGTTCCTCCCGGAGTGCCAATTGTCAGAAATTTTAAATCCAATTAACTCCGTACTCACGGCCTACGGGTTTCTTCTTTTTTTCTTCCAAATCAGGTAGAACGACGCGCTCAGTGCAGGCGGCAGCCGCCGCTTCGCCAGCCCGGTTGGGGCATACCTCCACAGCCCGGCGCCGTTGTCCCTTCACTCCCGCGCCCCTTTTACAAGGGGAACGGGAGAAGGGTTCAGCGCCATAGTGGGCTCGCTGGAGAGCCCGTGCCGCGGGACGCTCGACCCACGGTTTGGTGGAGCCCGCTGTGCAGTAGCGGAGCTCCTACCCCCGGGACAGGCCAGGGTCGTCTCGCTACCAAAACGACCATCGACCACCCGCAATGGCGTACTCGCCGGAAGTCTATGCTATGGGAAAACTTTTGCAGGGAGAAATTCCCATGAAGCCCATCCCCATATCCATCACAGGCATGCGCATCTTGTCTCTGATGTTGGTGAATAATGCTAGGAACAGACAGCATTAGCTGTATGCTACCTCCAGAATCAGAAACTGCAAGCCTCTGAATACCAGTGACTGGGAAGGAACAGTGGGAAAGACCTGCATTCCCATAACACACCCGATTATCTGTTGTCTTAATTATTAAACCACCCGCTACATGGATCCCTCCAGCCGCCCTCCTGGAAAAGTATCCTCAACACAACAGGATATCTGTTCATTCCCCAAGGAATTGGTCCCTTGTAAAGGAATGTTTTCATCTCCTTCCCTGAGACTCATGCTTCCTGGCAGTAGGTGAATTATCATCTTAGGATAAAGCTGATGCTATTCTAGGCTGCATCAGCAGAAGTATAGAGTCCAGGTCAAGGGAAGTAATCGTCCCACACTATTCTGCCTTGGTCAGACCACACCTGGAATACTGTTTCCAGTTCTGGGCACCACAATTTAAAAAGGATATTGACAAGTTGGAACATGGGCAGAGGAGGGTCCACCAAGGGTCTGGAAACCAAGCCTTATGAGGAACAGTTGAAGGAGTTGAGTATATTTAGCCTGCAAAAGAGGAGACTGAGAGGAGATACACTAGCCATCTTAAAACATCTAAAGGATTGTCACATGGAAGATGGAGCAAGCTTGTTTTCTCCTGCTTGGAGGGTAAGGCCCAAACCAATGGCTTCAGGTTACAAGGAAGGTGATTCCGACTCAACCCCAGGAATCATAGAATCATAGAGTTGGAAGAGACCACAAGGGCCATCCAGTCCAACCCCCTGCCAAGCAGGAAACACCATCAAAGCATTCCTGACAGATGGCTGTCAAGCCTCTGCTTAAAGACCTCCAAAGAAGGAGACTCCACCACACTCCTTGGTAGCAAATTCCACTGCCGAACAGCTCTCACTGTCAGGAAGTTCTTCCTAATGTTTAGGTGGAATCTTCTTTCTTGTAGTTTGAATCCATTGCCCCGTGTCCGCTTCTCTGGAGCAGCAGAAAACAACCTTTCACCCTCCTCTATATGACATCCTTTTATATATTTGAACATGGCTATCATATCACCCCTTAACCTTCTCTTCTCCAGGCTAAACATACCCAGCTCCCTAAGCCGTTCCTCATAAGGCATTGTTTCCAGGCCTTTGACCATTTTGGTTGCCCTCTTCTGGACACGTTCCAGCTTGTCAGTATCCTTCTTGAACTGTGGTGCCCAGAACTGGACACAGTATTCCAGGTGAGGTCTGACCAGAGCAGAATATAGTGGTACTATTACTTCCCTTGATCTAGACGCTATACTCCTATTGATGCAGCCCAGAATTGCATTGGCTTTTTTAGCTGCTGCATCACACTGTTGACTCATGTCAAGTTTGTGGTCTACCAAGACTCCTAGATCCTTTTCACATGTACTGCTCTCAAGCCAGGTGTCACCCATCCTGTATTTGTGCCTTTCATTTTTTTTGCCCAAGTGTAGTACTTTACATTTCTCCCTGTTAAAATTCATCTTGTTTGCTTTGGCCCAGTTCTCTAATCTGTTAAGGTCATTTTGAAGTGTGATCCTGTCCTCTGGGGTATTAGCCACCCCTCCCAATTTGGTGTCATCTGCAAACTTGATCAGGATGCCCTCAAGCCCATCATCCAAGTCATTGATAAAGATGTTGAATAAGACTGGGCCCAAGACAGAACCCTGTAGCACCCCACTAGTCACTTCTCTCCAGGATGAAGAGGAGCCATTGATGAGCACCCTTTGGGTTCGGTCAGTCAGCCAGTTACAAATCCACTGAATGGTAGCATTGTCTAGCCCAGGAGTGGCCTACTTCCAAGAGACTGTGATCTACTCACAGAGTTAAAAACTGGCAGTGATCTACCCCCTTTTGGGGGGTTCAGGTCAAAGTTGTTGAGCCTTTTTTAGGAAGGAAAGCCGTGTATTGTGGGGTTCATGTAAAAGTTGTTGAGCTTCTTTAGGGAAGAGGAAAGAGATGGTGAGCTACCTGTTGGGACATGCCTGGTCTAGCCCACATTTTACCAGGCTTCTTTACAAGAATATCATGGGGCACCTTGTCAAAGGCCTTGCTGAAATCAAGATAGGCTATATCCACAGCATTCCCTTCATCTACCAGGCTTGTAATTCTGTCAAAAAATGAGATCAGGTTAGTCTGACATGACTTATTTTTCAGAAACCCACACTTTTAGTTATCACAGCGTTCCTTTCTAGGTTCACAGACCGTTTGCTTTTTTCTAGAATCTTTCCTGGATTGATGTCACTGACTGGGCGGTAATTGTTTGCTTTTTGAAAATAGGGATTTGCCCTCCTCCAGTTTACTTCGCCTGTTCCAGGAATTCTCAAAGATTACTGCCAGTGGTTCGAAATCACCTCTGCCAGTTCTTTTAATTCTTGGATGTAGTTCATCTGGCCCTGGAGACTTGCTCTAAATTAGCCAAATCTGTACTACCTCCTTACTTATTCTGGGCTTGTTTCCCCTGCTGAATCATCTGCTCCATATTCTTCATGGGCATTGTTTTCTTTTTGGAGAAGACTGAGGCAAAGAAGGCATTGAGGAGTTCTGCCCTTTCTTTCCTGTTGCATTTCACCATCTTCTCCTCTAAGTGACCCCACTGTTTCCTTGTTCTTCCTTTTGCTACGGACATACCCATAAAAGCCCTTTTTGTTGCTTTTAACCTCTCAGCAAGCCTGAGTTCATTCTGTGCTTTAGCTTTTCTGACTTTGTCTCTACACGTGCTGGCTATTTGTTTGAATTCCTCTTGGTGGTTTCCCCCTTTTTCCATTTTTTGTACATATCCCTTTTAAATCTTAACTCAATTAAAAGTTCTTTAGATAGCCACCCTGGCTTCTTTAGGCACCTTCCATGTTTCCGTCTCACTGGTATTGCCTGAAGTTGTGCTTTTAATATCTCCCTTTTAACAGCTCCCAACCATCATGAACTCCCTTCCCTTTTAGTATTTCTGTCCATGGGATTTCACCCAGCATTTCCCTAAGTTTTCTGAAGTCGGCTTTCTTAAAGTCTAGAATTTGAGTCTTAGTATGCTTGGTTGCTCCTTTCCGCTGTATAATAAACTCCAGTAGAGCATGGTCACTCCCACCTAATGATCCTGCCACTTCTACCCCACTAACCAGGTCATCACTATTGGTTGCAGATCTAAAATGGCTGATCCTCTTGTTGCTTCTCCCACTTTCTGGACAATGAAATTGTCTCAAGGCCAGTGAGGAATCTGTTCGACCTTATGCTCTTGGCTGAGTTTGACATCCAACAAATTCAGGGTAGTTGAAATCCCCCATTACTACTATCTCACTTCCTTTTGAATCTTGGCCATCAGTTCCAGGAAGGCATATCTGTGTCCTCAGTTTGGCTTGGGGGTCTATAGTAAACTCCCCAATGAGATCACTGTTATTTTTCTCTCCCTTAATTTTGACCCAATACTCTCACTTGGCTTTGGAGTTTCAAATCCTGGATCTCTTCACAGGTATACACATCCCTGACATATAACGCTACTCCTCCTCCTTTCCTGTTTGGTCTATTCTCTGAAATAGATTGTATCCCTCTATTACTACATTCCAACATGAGACTCATCTCACCAGGTTTACTTCAGGAAGACCTTTTGACAGTAAGGCTGTTTAACAGTGGAACCTTGGGAGGTTGCAGACTCCATCAGATTTTTTTTTAAGCAGAGGTTGGATGGCCATCTGTCATGGATGCTTTAGTTGTGATCCTGCATTGTTCCAGTTCTACAGTTCTATGATTTAGGAGCAGGGCACACCTATAATGCTCTTAAAGGCCTCATCCACCAACAACTCTGCCTCTCTTAGTTTTTTTTCCAGGTCGGCCTTCAATACAAAGGAACAAACTTTTCACAGCAGCTCATTGCACCCCAGATGCACCCACAACCTCTGCCCAACAAGGGAGATAGTTCTACATGTGACAGAGTTCAAAACACTAGAAATCCTTCACATGCCTGCTGCATTCTACCTGCAAAATTGTTTTTGTAGTTTAAGTTACTTTACTAAGAACTTGGGTTTTCTTTAGGTCAAGGAAAGGAGGGGTAGAGACCTCCTCATAAGGTCTGCTTAACACACCTTGACGCTTTGTCAGCTGGGGCAGAGATGCTTCATCAGCTGGGGCTCCTTGAAACCCATGGAATCGGCATATGTTGTTACCCAAAGTACCCTCCCCCTAGGAGCGGGTGGCGCTGTGGTCTAAACAACTGAGCCTCATGGGTTGGCTGATCAGAAGGTTGGCGGTTTGAATCCGTGCCATGGTGGGGAGCTCCCGTTGCTCTGTCCCAGCTCCTGCCAACCTAGCAGTTCAAAAGCACGTCAAAGTGCAAGTAGATAAATAGGTACCGCTTCGGTGGGAAGGTAAATGGCATTTCCATGCGCTGCTCTGGTTTTGCCAGAAGCAGCTTAGTCATGCTGGCGACATGCCCTGGAAAAGCTGCGGACGCGGACAAACGCCGGCTCCCTCGGCTTACATAGTGACAGTTCGCGACTGGACTTAACTGTCAGGGGCCGCTTTACCTTTTAATAATAAATAAATAAATAAATATTCATAGAAAGTGTGCTCTAGCTTTTCTAGAAAAAGAGGTGCCAGAACTCACCATGAATGCCTCCCTGTCACCTGAGAGGTGCCGGAACTGAGCCGGAACTTACACAAGCATCTCATGAAAACTGCATTACATCCGATCCTCATGGATACTGAGTGTGTACATGTTACTCATAAAAAGGCACTGCATTGGTGAGGGGTAGATTTTTGTGTATGGAGGGGGGAGTTATCTCCCATGCTGCTATGGTTGTTCGTTAAACACTAAACACCTATTTAATGCCACATTCTTTATTTCGGTGATACATATACTGCATCTATGAAAACGATCTACAGAAGGGTTTTGAAACAAATGGGAAAAAATCACCTCCCCATAATTGTTTATGCTTTGCCTACTACAAGCCTTTAAGCTGAACCTTGCTTTGATGTCATGTCCCTCCTCTGTTCCACATGGCTCAATAACTTCTGAAGCAGCAAGCCATCGCAGCAGTTTTCCAAAGTAGATCAGTGCAGGCGAGGAAGGAGAGAGCAACACTTTCACGTGATACCTGCTTCTCACAATGCCCGCTATGAGGAAACCTGCTTTCCTTATAAAATGCCTGGCCATAGACACATCAAATAAAACACTCCCAGAATGAAAGGTAAACTACCTCAACTGTTTATTGGACACCGCAGGAAGTGGAAGGGTAACACTGTGTAAACAGGACGTGAGCTAGATTTTTTAAAAATACCGGTACAGTACTTTATTTCCCTTTGCTGGCTGTTTCATTTTTTAAAAAAAATTATTCAGGGAACATGATGGGAGCAGCACAGTTGTTTGTGGCTCTTGCTTCTAACTGGAATTAATAGTAATATGTTATCCATAGATATCACAAGAGTATAAGAAAGAAGGCATTTCAAGTTCAGCATTTCGTTTCCTGCTGTGGGTCACAGTGCCCCTAAGAAGCCATAGGAAGGACATGAAGCAACTGGCACTGAGAGGCATGCTGACTCTCATTGCGAAGGTAGAAAGAACACACCCATTAGGGCTACTGGCCCCTGAGAACCTTATTCTCCATGAATTTGTGTAATTCTTTTTTACAGACCTCTAAATGGGTAGGCATTGGCCCCCATTTCTCTCCTGCACATATGCAAACCAACAGCATCCTGAGCACAGCCTGCTACCAGGGCATATCATGTAAAAACACACACACACACACACACACACACGACTGCGGAAGCCAGTGCTGCTTGTCCAAGGAGAGAATTCCACAAACACACTTTCCCCTTTCTTTGGCAGTTAAATTTATTATTGCTATATTTTTACTATCTCCATTTGCTTTCTTTTCATGACATCCAAAAACAGCTGCCTGAGGCGGCAGCTTCGTTCTACCAAGTGACAGAGTTGGATCTGTTAGGGCCCCAAGACGTATCGCCAACCCTGTAGTGTGAAAGAAGCTTGTTTTCGCACACCCCACTTCTTGCAGGTTAAGGGGATTCGGCTACCTTTCTCAGGGGCCACCAAAGTGTTGCAGCTCAGCTGAAAGTCTGAAAAGTCTGAGAGGAAGAAGCATTCCGCAATTAACCTGCACTGGAGCTCCATCTACTGCCTGTTGCTCGCAATAAAATTCAACTGTGCAAGCACTGAAGTCTTACTGACAGCTTGCTCCACAGCTGTGTGTGAGAGAGAGCTTTCAGAGAGTTGCAGTGTTTAGTTGCACAAGTTAAAGCGCGCTCACACATTTTAGTTGCTAGGCTCATCCGTCATACTTTATTGTGGTTGATGCAGCTCTAAACTCTTATTTCTTGCATTTTTAGCTTCCTTTCCCTACAACGAGTTCCAAGCAGGGCACAGGGTTATCTTGTCACAGAAGTCCTGTGAGGTAAGATTCATTGAGAAACAGTGACGAAGTTCAGGTTATCCAGCGTGATTTATATCCAGTTGGGGATTTAAACTCTGTTTCCCCGAGTCCTAGCCCAACCCTCTATTGCAAGAATGGTAAAACTTGTGGCTCCCTACTAGTTGGACTCAATTCCCCTGGCCATTGGGCCCTAGTCACTCTGCTAGCTTTTTGTCTATCTGAATTCAGATTTCCATGGCTCGTACAGCTTCTGCTCAAAGAAGCGCTATCACCTTTCTGCAAACATATTTGCCTTGTTACACATTTGAGTTGGGCACCTTGCAAATCCGGCTTAGCTTAATGCGCTGTGCCAAGAAATTCTGTGAAAAGTGTGATCAGGACATGTGACAGGTCACCAAAATGACATTTGGAGTTTGCGTAGGTTCAATACATGTTTTATTGCAAGGGGGGGGGGAAGTAGGAGGGAAAGCTTCAGGGGCTGAAGAAAAGTTTAAAACAAAATAATGCATTTTGGAGTAATCCTTTAGTGACAGTTCTCACCCAATGCATGACCTGCTCTAGAAGATCGCTTGCAATGGTCAGAATCTGCGGCAGGGTCATGTACGCATTACTGCCTTAAAAAATAGCTAGGCGATGGCTTTTCTCAATTTGGATTGAAGGTGTTTGGGGAGGGGGGGAATGCATCAAAATACAGTTCTACATAAGAAACGACAGGGTAGGTATCAATTATGACGACTGTCATGTGTACTCTGCTTCCTAGGTAAGGTAGGTTAAAGGTAAATGACTCCTGGATGGTTAGGTCCAGTCAAAGGCGACTATGGGGTTGCGGCGCTCATCTCGCTTCAGGCTGAGGGAGCTGGCGTTTGTCCATAGACAGCATTCTGGGTCATATGGCCTGAACGACTAAACTGCTTCTGGTGCAATGGGAGACTGACGGAAACCAGAGCACACGGAAACGCCGTTTACCTTCCCACCACAGCGGTACCTATTAATCTACTTCCACTGGTGTGCTTTCAAACTGCTAGGTTGGCAGAAGCTGGGACAGAGCAACAGGAGCTCACCCTGTCGTGTGGATTCAAACCGGCAACCTTCTGAAAAGCAAGCCACCTGTGTCCTTAAACCAGTGCTGGGAGTGTACTGGATGCAGGGTAAATGCAGGACTGGGTACATAGTCTAATATGGCATCTGGTGATTGCTTGGGATAGTATCACTTTTCTTAACTGTGGCAGGAAAATGAGTACTGTATTTTTGAAGCTCTTGTTTCTGCTTCACATTAACTGGCACCTTGCCCGGAAATTGAGGGATGACCTAGCACTGGGTGCTCATAAAAATATAACAAAGCCCTGTTGGATCAGGCCCATGGCCTATTTAATTCACTATCCTGTACTCAAGGTGGCCAGTCTCTGGGAAACCAGAAAACAGGACCCGAGAACAAGAAAATTTCCCCCTTTTGCAGTTTCCAGCAACTGGCATCCAAAAGCATCATTGCCTCTGCCAATGCAGAGTAGGAAACAGGACTATGTTTTCATGGTGGGAATGTTGCCCCTGGTCCCAACCCTATTATAGGCTGCTTTGTGCAGTGCTGAGGGGACTTCTTCCTCCTCACCGCAAATCTTCCATGCATCACAGAGCTAGTTGTGCTGTATGCGCGTGGGATATGAAACACATACCTAGAGTGGACATGCTAGTGGATGCTTTGTACCAGCCAGGAGTCTAACTTCCTGTTTTCTCCTGAGCTGTGACAAACTTCCTCTGCATATGACTAGAGGCCTGTGTGTGTCTGTGAGGCCTAACCTGGGCAAGGGAGCACTACTGCTTCGTCTCTTCTCCATTTTGTCTTTTCCATGTGTTAGCAGAAGTGACTGCCTGTTCGCACTAACTAACCAACTCCCATATTGTATAGTTCCACATGTGTATATAGTTTTGTAACCTGTCTGCCTTCAGGGATCCAACTGTGAACTGAATGATTGTAACTACTTTTATATTGACTTTAATAAGACTGTCGTGTCTATTCTTTTTAAGAGGGACAAGAAGGGATCTTACCAGGAATCTTATATTGAGAGGCTCAGACGAGCCTGCAACAAGCAAAGTGCTGTGCGTTTAAAGGGGAATGTTACTCTGCTAAGATATAGAACTTGCTAGCTCAAGTTAGGAAGGATATCATCAAAGAATATATCCTCTTCTGTATCCCTGAAAATTCCCACAATACGTGTTGGAGGAGAGGCAAAGCTGGGGTACAAGCCCAAGGAATGGCATGAACGCTCCTCCTGCGTCTTGTTTTAAGGCCTTTGTGGCATAGGTTGTTAAGCCCGTTAGGCTTGCTAAATTGTCAGAAAAATGCAGCCGTTTTTGTGCCATTAAGAGCAGATCGGTGTGTGGAAAGCCACAGGTGAAACTTTTCACATGCATAACTAAAAGAGCAACACGTGCAACTGACCGAGGACAAACAACTTGGCTGGAAAAAAGAATCATGGCTGGTCGAAGAGTTGTGATACTGCAGAGGCTGGCTGAACTGTTGCAGAATTTTTAAGAGCTGGGATCATGTGATTCAAAATAGAAGGCCAAAATTAGGGTTTAAAGAAGCAGAGGCATTAGGTGGTGTTGTGAAAGCAATATTGGTTGGGATCTGGGTTAATAAACCATATTTAAACCAGATGATTTTTCTATATTTGAATCACATTTAAAGAGTATTTAAAGCTTTTATATGCTTGTAGAAATATGGGTGGTTTTTGTGTTCTAGCATTGTTAGTAAATTAAAAGTGAGGGGAAAAGTGAAGGACACTATTGTCCTTCAGCATAATAGCTCATAGGATCCCGGATTAAGCAGTCTTTTCGTTTGAAATGAAATTAACAAACCTTGACTGAGCCTTTCGCTGATTCTACAATTTCTAAGTTATCCAAACTTGCCTGTTTCCCCTCAAACTTACACATCACTGTGTTTGTTAAAACGTATTGGTGGCATCCAATTGCATCTGTCCGCATGCAGAACAGACTTTTTCTCATGGAATGGGGCTTCCCATTCCACTTCTCCCAGCTGCAACCACCTCCATGCACCCTCCAAATCTGCTCCTGATAGTTGGGGGACCCTCTGGAGCTGGGGCTGTTAGGGGGGGAGAGAGAGAGGAGATCCCCTATTGTACAACACTGGATATCACACAATGGAATGACAAGAATCCAGTACAATGCCTGTGAATGCTTAAGGTGACCTTTCAAATCCGGAATGGAAGTTGGTTACTACACCCTTCACTAACATGGTGCCCTCCAGATGTTTCAGACTTTCCCCGGCCTGGGGATGGCTGCCTTTTGGGAGTAAGACAGCAGAACCCTGAACATTTACAGTTCACTTACTGCGAGTTCCTGGAGGCAAGGATGAAACCAGCTGCCATTGGTCCGTCGCTTTTTGACAGCGAATACCATTAAAAAAATAATTCTTGATGAGGCAAGTTATGAGGAGGACATTTGGTCATTTGACGCAAAGTTTGCTGAAATCAGATATGATACAGGCACGCTCTGTAACCTCCCATTTTTATTCACGCTGGAAGAAAACAACATGACCGGCCAAAGTTCAAGTGTGTCCTCAGAGGAATTAAAAAGGGCTAAAAATGAGGCGACGCAGGGTCAAGTTACTAGCAGCAGAATGCTACATACCTGGGTTAAGCCGTGGCGCATGCTCAGTGAGAGTGCGTTGTTTTCCAGATGCTTAATAGTGCAAGCAGGCCGAATTGAGTATCCATGAAATTTAGATGGCTTGGCTCCTTATACAACACACTGACTTCTGGTAGCTTACCAAAACATTGACGTCTCCTTCCTGAATCTAAGTTTGGCTTAAAGGGAAACAACTGAAGTTTATATGATGTCACACGTTCAATTTCTGTTTGTAAGCCTGGGACCACTTTGTGACTAGAAGGAGCTCTAGTAATGTTAAGAAAGTATAAAATATCAGCTTAAACCCTCAGAAAGGAAAAAAAGGTTCATTGCGGATGTCATTTGTCTGCAGTGCAGAATTTTGGTGCAGATATATTTCGGTTCCTCGGTGGCAGCTACGGGGCTGCAGAACTGATTAAGCACACAAGGAAAGCTATGCATACAATGTGTACATTATCTCCCCCTTTTGTGTAACTTTAACTTTCTTCAACATATTCTGGAGGCAATTTTTAACACAAAGCATCACCGTGGAAGCACATTGTGGCGAGCAGATCTCTGCAATAAGTATGCTGGATGATGTATTTAGCATCCGGAGCCCAGTTTAACAAGTGACAAAAAGCATGTATGCTAGTCCACACAAATCTGTGATCCCTGCCACTTCTTGCATTGCATGACGTGGCTCCAAAATTCGACCCACAGGCAGGGAACACCTTTCTTTTTACCAATAGATCTGGCTGGAGGAAGCAGCCCAACAACAAATGTGGGAACAAATGATGCAATTTGGCCGCAGAAGATGCTACAGGATTCCTGTCTGTCAGCTCCTGGTAGGGGTCCATCCACTGTGGCTTATATCTCAAGTCATCTTCCCTTCCTCAGATGCCAACCTCTCCAGCACACAATTATCCCATCTCCTGTTCCTGCTTGAAGTAAGAGCTCAATGAACCAGCTTACCAAAGCAGCCTTTGCCAGGCCTCCAGATGTTCTGGACTACAACTGGGCTCCTTTGAGAGGATGATGTATAAATTTGAGAGGGCAGTGTATAAATTTAACAACAGCCATCAGCTCAGCAAGCCTCTTGAGGGGTCCCTGGTTGGAGAAGGCTACCCTAAATCATAAAAAAACAGAAAATAGTAGGTGTCTTCCAAAACAAAAAAGGCATTTTCGGGAGATCTCGGAGATCCAGCATTCGCCCCCCTGAAAAGGCCCCTATATTAAAATATTTATACCCCATTTTATGGCGCTAAGGGAAACATGGAGGCAGCTAATAAGTGTTGCAAGCCACATACCAATAAAAGGACGTAGGAATTATTTAAAGAAGAAAAATAGTAATGTTAAACAAATCTGTATTAAATCAGCTGAAAATGAAACACACACACACACACACAAACATACATGGACTCAGAGAGAACAAAGTAAGGGAAAACATCCTACCTTTTCACTGAAAATAGATGTTTTATCTTACTCTTGGACTGTGGCCTTTGTTTTTTGTGGAAAATTTTACTGGCCCTTGGCTACGATGAAAATATGACTGACTGACATACTGCTTTGTTGGGACTCCTTGTTCATTATTCTGAACATGCATTATAAATGGAAGGAAGTAAATGCAGATCAGTAATTCTTACAGAGACAGAATGAGCAGCCCCCACCGCAGGACATGATTCTTCTTCTGCATCAAAAATATACTCTCCAATGCAAAGACATAGGAAGAGTTTTTCCTAACCTTTCCCTCCTTTCTCCCCAAAAGCAGATTCTGGCTGGAAAGAAGCCAAGACAGAGCAGTAAATCATGCAGAGAAAGAATGGGCAGCCTCCTGCATCTTCCACATGAATGCTTTGGGCTTCACCATCGAGTCTGGGAATTACTAATGTATACCACATAACACGGACACAGCAACCCAACCCAACAGGTGTACGAGACTGAAATCTGCCAAGCATCCATATAGCTATGGAAAATTAATTCTCCCCAACCTCATGTGGAGTTTCGGCTGGCAACAGAATGGCACTCGCTCAGAGGCAAGAGGCGTAAGTGGGAAGCAGAATAGCTAAAATAGTGTTAAGAGCCACACCACCATAAACCGATCTTGACTTTCAACAAAGCAGACACTAAATAAGTTTTAAATCAACCTTTATTTACAAAAATTCACAGTATCAAAAATAATCTGACAAGTGTGTTAAATTCCCATCATATTACTTTTTCTATCTCAAGGTGCAAATGCAGAATTTTTATTCTTTTAACCTAGTCTTTTTTTCAGTTTCGAGCAAGCCCACGGCATGAAGCAGGCCCTTTTTAAGTCCCAGGGATTTAATTGGGAACATTCAGTATACAACAAGTTCCTAACCTAGGCTAGATTGTGTCCCAAATGTTTTCTTTTTAAAAAAAATGACCATTGCCTGACCTAGATATGCTTTCTCATGTACAATGATTTCAGTTGATCTTAAAACACGGACAAACAAAAGACCAGATTGTACACATCCATTTGTACACAAAGTCCATAACTTCTGATATATTTTACCTCACAAAACCATAATTCTGTGCCCGGATAACATGGCAAGGTTAAAACAGAAAATATTGCAGAATTAAACTTAAGTGTGTGTGTGTGTGGAGAAAGTTGGCCACCACATTGCATGTAGGGTCATCACATTCTTTGTCGTGTAAAAAAATCAACCCCTTTCAATTCTTTAGGCAGGTATTCCTGCTCCACAGGTTCCTTATACATTGGGTTATATTTATAACCTTTGCCATAGCCTATGTCTTTCATGAGCCTGGTTGGCGCATTCCTCAAGTGCAAAGGAACAGGTGGAAGAGGTCCCTGGTGGTTTCTCAGACACGCCTTGACGTTGCTGTAAGCGCCATACACTTCTATAGACTTTGGTGCTCTGGCAAAATAGACCACGCATTGCGCTAGTAAGACCTGTACAACAAAAGAGAAAATAGAAAAACAGAGACTGAAATAATCCGACGTAGTTTCAGAAGACTTGCTACTAAGGCCGCCAGGTATCTTTTCTAATAAAGAGAACATAATTTATAAGAAGACTCCTGTTGAATCGGCCTCTGCTAGTCTGACACCCTGTTTCCCAGAGTGAAGTTCAGCAAGGCCCAAGTTTTCCCACATCCAGGTTTACAGTGTCACTCACAGTGTGCAGTTGACAATGGGTCACGTGAACACGGTGGTACTGAAACGGTAAGCTCTTCAGATGAACTGAAAATTTGTTTTAATTTTATTCACTCATTTCTAAACCACACACTCATACAAATGTACACTTGTCGTCAAAATTGGGGAAACCTTTTGGGGGAAAGTGTATTTCCGAGGTTTGATGGCTCATAACACCTGATTGGCTCTCCAAACACTCATGCTCATTGGCTACATTCAATGAAGGAAAGCTACTGCATCTCAACCTAAGCAAGTTGTGCTTCCTTTTTTCTGGTTATCTGGCTATAATGTTTGATAGTTTACAGATAACTGAACAACCTTTGTCGCATTACATTCTTCATTAAATTATCTTTCCAGTGATATATAATTTTATGGTATTACTCCAAAAAAGTGGTGTTACACTTTCCCCAAAAGGTATGTGTGTGTACAAAAATCTCAAATTAAACCCAGAACAACATGATCAACAGAAGCAAAGATCAAAACACATTGAAGAAACTGGAGTACAGAATGGGTCATGTGACAAGAGAAGCTATAAACACGGTGAAGTGTTTTTGTAAGGCTTTCTGAGATAAACAGATTTAGAACTCATTACAGATGGTGCCAAACTGATTTCATTAGCTAGAGAGTTGCATAAGCCCACTACACAAAATGCACAATTTCTTGTGGAGGACAATCTGACACTGGCAGGTACCATCAGATTTGCTTCTGTGGTGGATCGCAAAGACTGAGCTGTGATATAAAGAATAAGGTGATCTTTTAAAGTCTGCTGGTTCCAGGTTGTTTTGGGTTTTTATATATTCAGAGAATAGGAAAACCTTAAAGTGGGCCCATAGCTCTGCAGCAACCTCAACAGAGGTTTTATTAACTAGTCGGTAGCCAATGCCTAATTACAACCAGATTGATAAAACAGAAGAAACTGAAAGTGGCAGGTGAGAGTAATATATATGCATATATACTTTTATTTGTATCTCATCTTTTCAGTTCAAACCATGCTAGAGGTGGCTTGCAACATAAAAAAACACATAACTGCAACATGACAAAAGTAGTAAAGGTAAAGGTAAAGGTACCCCTGACCATTAGGTCCAGTCGCAGACGACTCTGGGGTTGTGGCGCTCATCTCACTCTATAGGCCGAGGGAGCCAGCATTTGTCCACAGACAGCTTCCGGGTCATGTGGCCAGCATGACTAAGCCGCTTCTGGCGAACCAGAGCAGTGCACGGAAATGCTGTTTACCTTCCCGCTGGAGCGGTACCTATTTATCTACTTGCACTTTGACGTGCTTTCGAACTGCTAGGTTGGCAGGAGCAGGGACCGAGCAATGGGAGCTCACCCCGTCGCGGGGATTCGAACCGCCGACCTTCTGACTGGCAAGCCCTAGGCTCTGTGGATTAGACCACAGCGCCACCCGTGTCCCTGACAAAAGTAGCAATAAACAATAAATGAAACATTAAAAAAATACACAACCAAACTGAACAATTTTCACATAAATCACAAGAAGATCTAAAATAAAGATACAGAAGATTAAAATCGACAAGAGCAACAGCTTCCGCTAAACGATACCCCAGCCCAAGTCTCTGTTCAGCGGTCTCAGCTTTTGTAGCTGGAGTCAGTCAGTGTCCCTCCCTCCCTGGCCAGGTGGGAAAAGGCCTGCAAAGCAGGGAGCATGTCTTCCAGGATTCACAGATACATTTAGTGGTTGAAATGCTGACAATTACAGAAGTAAATTTATGCCAACTTTACCTCACACTCTGGCATTCCAATGAAGTGGCAGCCTTGGTAAGCAGCCACCGCTTGGGTTAACGCCAAGGGATCAGCCAATCCTACAACCAAAAATTACATTTAAGAAAGCTCATCATGGTCAGCAATGTAATACTCCATACAGTGCCCATCTTATTCCTTAAACCAACTGTCATGTCAGGGCTGTTGTCAGGGGGTTGGCGCTGTTGGGAGAGGGCCCATTACAAACTCTTGGAACCCACTTGACCCTCTCTGTTGCTATCTGTTCACTTGTGCCCTCCAAGTGAGTATGGACAGCTAGGTCAAGAAGAAGCAAAACTCTCCTGTGCCCTCTTTGCCTGGATAGCTACACAGTTTGGGGCCAAGAGAGTGAGCAAGTAGTGACAGCAGTGAGGAAGAGGTGAATGCACTCAATTAGGGGTTCACTGTAGAGTTAGGACCTCCCAAATCTTGCTTACAAGCCAGTCAGCAGAGGCTTGCCCAGACATGGCTAGAAGGACCTTCCAATGTCAAGTAAGCGAGAGTTGATTCTGTTCCTTACCACCCTCTCCCAAGGGCTTACTAAAATGAACTCTTTTACAGCAGGGCTGGGGAACCAGTGGGTCACAACTCCCATCGTCTCTGAAAACATAGCTCCACACAGCATTATCTAAAAAGCAAATAAGACAAAACTAGTCCGCTTTAAGTAACTCACCTATGTCTTCACTTGCAAACCTCACCAACCTTCTTGCTACGTAGAGTGGATCCTCACCGCCTTCCAGCATTCGGGCAAGCCAGTAAAGAGAGGCATTCTCATCGGAGCCTCGCATAGATTTATGGAGGGCAGAGATGCAGTTGTAATGCTCTTCTCCTATTCAGAAAAATAAATAAATAGATAAAAATCACACCCTCCACAACAAACTTGGTCGTTCAGTGCAACTGACTGGCAGTACATGGTTTTGAGCTCCTTGGAAGAAAAAGGTGGGATATAATATAAACAAACAAACAAACAATTTATCTGGTTTTTATCCTTAAAAAAAACAACTGAGTACTTGTACACCACTTAGAAAATACTGTAATGAAGCAGTATATAAATTGCCAGGAAAAATAACATTCAAGACAGGCGAAAGGGAATACGGACAATAGGGTCCAGTTAATACTTTGAATTAATTGCTATAAGCAGCACTGATGACCACTAGCTTAGATGGCTTTTGAAACAATTATTTAAATTCACAGCGTACAGAACAGATCTATCTCAATGGCCACTAGCTTTGACACCTACATGCAGCCTCCAAGTCCAAAATCAGGAAGTTTCCAATTACCAAATGCCCGGAGCAAGCCCTGTTTGTAAGAGGGGGATAAGACTACAGAGCAAGACAGGCCCTTGGTCTGATCGAGGTCTGATTTGTTCATTCTGTAAGTCTTTGTAGGTTTCACGAGCAATTGTAATCATTTCAGTTACAAACAGCATGTTTCAAAATGAGCATTTCTTCTTCATTCAGATGTACATCTTTATCACAAAGTACTGGATGTGTCTTTAAACACAAATATAAATACTGGTAAGTAAGCCGCATTATTCAATACAACGGTGTGAAGTTGTACCGCTATGTACTTTCCACACAGCCCCAAACTGCTGCCCGATGCATGGAATGATTATCAGTTGTTTTGTTATATAGACTAGAAGCAATGCATAACAGTAACTGGATCTGCACCCTCCTGCCTTAGAATTTAAAGGCGGAACCACTTGTATCTTCATTAGCAAAGGCGTAAACCTGAATCCCTCTGAAGTGGGATTTCCCTATCCGTGGGTCTCCAGGGTGGTCTCTTTCTATGACACACAAGGCCAGCAGACAGCTATTTTTAATAGCGCTCCACACAAAAAGCCCACTGGTATGCCATCGTTATCAGGCCAATATAAACAGCGTGTCTGGGCTCTGTCACAGCATTCAGGCTTTCAACTCGAGCAGGCGGCAATAAACCAAGCAGCTGGGAGTCTCATCGCAGTCCTGGGAATGGCGTCGCTTGGTCTCTTAAAACCAAGATGGCCTTTAAATGTTGAGAAAGGCAGTGTGACCTGTCCGCCCCCCTTCTTCTCCCCCAGCTGGTATTCTTTCATGTGGTGTTTCTAAGCCACTTGGAATATTCATTGAGCATGCTCAGTACTCGCCGAGTTATTTGTTGGGGTGTGTGCTGGAGGGATGGGGTTTCCTTTACATTTTAGCAGAGGTGGGTGGAGAAGACAGATCAGCAAGCCCAGCTACATTAAAATATTGGATCTCTCCATTGATTTCTATGGGCAGCTTTCTGGGGACATTTAAAATAGCTTCTCCATGAACCAGGAAATTAGAATCACTGTACAGCACCGGGCTTCTATTTGCATTCCATGTTTCCAGTTCCTTGAGTGTTCATTGCACACTACATTTGTTGTATTTTATTTTATTTTATAATCTGGGGGCCTGGTATTATGAGGAGGAAGGTACCAAGTTCAAACAGCCACACATAGCCACTTCTGGCCTAAAAGGAAGTCGTATCTAAAGCTTAGCTGCCAGTGATTAACATGTGTGATCCATATTGTGACGGGGATAATATTTATTTATGAAGAAAATGTACCTGGGACTTCAAAACGATTTTGATAAAAGTCCCTCACCAATGAACCCTAAATAAACTTAGCTGTAGTGGGACAAAAGGACAGGCGACTTCATGGCCTGGTAATCGTTTAAAAACCAGGAAGCAAAAAGAAGGATAAGAGTAGTAGAAAACACTCACAATGAATGGATGTAAAAAGTGAGTTCTCCAAGGATAGGGATCAGAAGAAGAAGAAGAAGAGTTTGGATTTGATATCCCGCTTTATCACTACCCGAAGGAGTCTCAAAGCAGCTAACATTCTCCTTTCCCTTCCTCCCCCACAACAAACACTCTGTGAGGTGAGTGGGGCTGAGAGACTTCAGAGAAGTGTGACTAGCCCAAGGTCACCCAGCAGCTGCATGTGGAGGAGCGGAGACGCGAACCCGGTTCCCCAGATTACAAGTCTACCGCTCTTAACCACTACACCACACTGGCTCGCATAGTGCCAATATGTCCAGGTAAGTGCGGTACTTCACTTCACTTGTGAAGTCTTCTGTATTTATCTTAAACTCCTAAAAGTACGCATATGAAACCATGCTAATATGAGGAATATGAGGAATGACTGTATCTTCATGCCAGCAAGGACTAAAACCAAGTATAACTTGGAAATAAGACCAAACACCACATAAGCTAATGTCTGCTCTCAGCCACTGCAAGACAGTCCATTGGCCAAATCCTATAAGTTTGTGCATCATTGTTTATGATGGGCAGAAGCTGGAATAATAATTATCATGGTTAACAACTAGGGAGAGAAAGATGGCAGCTTTCGTTGTACTTTTCTTGCCATCCTCCCCGCAATCACCGTCACAAGTCATATTTTGTATAAAGTTTAGAAAACAACCTTCTCTCATCAAAATGTTTTATAAATAGTTTGCGTTGTATCACTAAGCAAACATATTTTACTGGTCAAGAAATGGATAAAAATGCCACTTCCGGCAACAGAACGAAGCTCAGAGTTGAGAATACGTGAAGAGAATCCATTCAAAGACTATTTAAATGCTAGCACGTAACTAGTTAAATGCAAGGAGACAAGCCTAATCCTCAAAGCGCAATCTCCAATTCCAATCTCCGCCACAAAGACAGACAGAAACGGCCAGCGTTTGTGACACGTCATGGTGCCAAGTCACGAATTTAGCAAGAGCTGGTATCAAATTAGGGATCCTCGCATGCAGTTATATGCAGGTGCTCTGACATAAGCAAATTGCAAAATTCATTTCCTTAAAAAGGAGTGCCAAAAATAAATCAAATAATTGAAAATTTCAACTAAGTATTGATGTGAATGTCAATACTGAGGAGTGGCAGAGGTTGCATTTAAATGATACTATGTTTTTTGAAGAAAAAAGCCATGAAAACTTTAATACATCCTGTCAACAGCAAAGTATTCAATATAACTGAGAGATTTTAGTAAATATGAAGCACCAGTCCACAAATCATGGTAGACTACAGCCCATGTTGGGGGTTAATGATTTCCCTAGGTCTCCTCCAGTTCTGAAGGTCAGAGTTTAAAAAACACTACTGTGGCTCTTTAAAGAGTTTACATCATACGATAAAACCAATTTCGATATAAATATCCATATATTGTGTCAGGTTTATTTCTGCTTTAACAATAATGATGGCATGTAACTGAAGCCCAGAGTGGTAAACGCTGCTGTTTAGAATCCTGTGTCTGTCCTTCATCCCTTTTGCTGAAGATGGTATCAAGATTATGTAATGAGGCCCAAAGTCTGCAAACCAACAGAATCAGAATGATGTTATCAGCTGCAGCTGTGTCCCTGCTACATATCTGAATGTACCCCAGTGCTAAACATTCTCTGTACAAAGCAAAATAGCAGGAGGCCAGTTGATCCCTTCTCCCCAATATTATCCATTTCAATGCATAGACATCTCATCCAGATGGGAAGCATTCAGACATGCAACACCCCAACCCACTCAGCTTGACATGGCCCCATCCAGGAAAATCCTTATCAATTGAGTCTGCTAGTTGTGCAAACCACAATTGACGCAAGATAATATCACCAAGGCAACTATCTGTAAACAAACAATAAACGTCCATAAAAATGGCACAAGTAGTTTCTTCCCAAATAGGTTTTATCTTAAACAATAGCAAACGCAGTAAATAAAGAGTTCACTTGTAATGTTATCAGCGCTCATTTCTTCTCTTTCCAAAATAGACTTTTTTCTTGAACAATTGCAAATGCAGTACTAAAGGGGCACTTGTGATATACCAGTGGTTGAGTGCTAGAATGTCGTTCCGGTAATCCGACATTTCGTCGCTAAAGAGCTTAGTCATCGAACTTTGTAGTAAGTAAATAATGTACAAGAAAAGACTGTATGCAAATGACTTAAATATGTCCCCATCTGCATGTTTCCATCGGGAAGAACATAGAAAGAGGACGATGTCCTTGATCAAACTATTATCTTGTGTCAATTGCAGTAGTCATTGTATCACCACCCTGTTCATTGTTTTATAGTTGTACAAACTGGCACTTAAGAGGTTTCCCAGTAAAACAAAACAAAATATATATTTCTTTTGCAGGGAGAATCCCAATACCATGGAAGCGGAAGTGTGTACCACACAGCCAAAATCTTCACATTACCATATTCTTCCGTGTATAACATGCCCCCATGTAAAAGATGTCCCCTATTTTGGGGACTCCAAATTAAGAAAATGGGGGGAGCTTACCAAGAGTTGTTAAGCTGTTTTGGGGTGAAATGCCCAGAGTTGTTCAGCTTTTTCTGGGGGGGGGGATGCCCACAGTTGTTAATCTTTTTGGGGGGAGGTTGCTGAATATCACTCACCTGCATGATCGCACGCGTTGCCAAAGGCACCAATTGTATGACCATTCACTGCCACCAGATGCAATTCACCTGTCCAATTGCAATTCACCTGTCCAGCAGCAGCAAATAAGCAGCAGCCATTGCCGCAGCCACCACTCAAACGCCCAATCAATGCTGACAATCTCCTGATTGCGGCTGCAACCAATTGCCCGTCCCCCCAATGCACTACCCATGTACAGTGGTACCTCAGGTTACAGATGCTTCAGGTTACAGACGCTTTACGTTACAGACTCCACTAACCCAGAAATAGTACCTTGGGTTAAAAACTTTACTTCAGGATGAGAACAGAAATCACGCGGCAGCGGGAGGCCCCATTAACTAAAGTGGTACCTCAGGTTAAGAACAGTTTCAGGTTAAGAACGGACCTCCAGAACGAATTAAGTTCTTAACCCGAGGTACCACTGTTTAAGACAAGCCCAATTTTAAAAGTTACTTTTTAAAGAAAATACCCTCGTCTTATACACGAAAAAGTACGGTATATGATTTCATAAACTATAGATCTGTACATTACTGAAAATGCTCGTGAGGCAACACATGAAGCACCACAAGCTATTCTTAGCCATGGACAAAGCGGTTTTTACTCCACCGCCACACAGTCCCCAGGGAGACCCGGAATGCATTATCCTACCCCTTTCAATGTTCTTCCCTCTGAGATAATAGCATGAAGTTCACAGTATGTTCTGAGCCAAACCCCTCTCATGAGTTTCATCTTCCCAGCAGCAGGGCCTCCTCAAATTCTCCACACCTATTGTTGGAACAGGTGCAGAGGATATGAAGAGCAGCGTGTGAAGATGAGTGGGCCCCTGCGAATGGTCTCTGGAAGGCAACAGCTATCTTATTAGCCAAGACCTTCTCACTCAGGCAGTCTCTCGGGTCCCTGGAGGAGGAAATGAGGCTGGGCTCTTTTGTATTTTTAGAATTCTATGTATTTGGCTTTCTGTTTTATTGGTTTCACTGGCACTGCTAACGCTGCTGCCGTTTCACTGCTGCATTCCTTCCGCTAACGTATCGCAACCTGCTTTAAGACAAAGGTAGGTATAAATTCTAAAAATAAATAAATGAACGGGTTTCAACTAAACCACAGTGGCCGCATTTTGACGTCACAATGGCTTATCGTGATGGAAACAAGCCTAGCCTTCCTCCCAGGCTCATGTGCTCCCCTTCTTCTTCTCTTCTAGTGTGGGCTGCAAGGAGGAGACCCGAAGATTTTGCTTCTGATACCAATTAACCACAGCTTAACATTACACCTGAACTCTAAACTGTGGTTAATCTCATCTATGGTTTGATGAAACAAGCCAGCTTCGTAAGCAACGGTTTAAATTGCCATGCTTCAAACAAACCATAACTGAGATTAACCACAGTTTGTTCAGACAGCACAGCAAGCTGTGGTCAATCAAACATGAACTCTTCCTCTCATCTGTGGTGGGAGAGAGGAGAGTATGCAAGTCTAGAAGCTAGGCTCATTTCCAAGACAGTAACTATGGTTTTTGGGACTGCTCAAAGCCACCATAGTGATTACAATTACAGCGTACATAGGCCCAGTTCTGACATAACAGTAAGAGATAGTTAAGTATTATGTGAACATGTCTGACTTATGTGCTCTTCCTTCACCTTTGTGAGATTTGTCTTACTTGAAAAAATCGGTGTTAAGCATTGTCTGGGAAAGGACAAGCTGTGCTTCATTTAAGCTATGGTATAAACCAAGACCAAGCTTTACGGTTACGATCTTTACTTGCTTTAACAAACCATCGTTTAAATGAAACAATGCTTGCTGTACAGCCACAATAAGTTCCAATTTGGGTAAACCATGAACGTGACGCTCCATATGCCCTTGTTCTGGCTGTGGGGACTGCATGAACCTTCTTGCTGTCCCTTCTTCATGTGACATTAAAATACAGTTTAGCATCATTTGTATTTTATTTATTGAGTTTGGATCCCACCCTTCCCTCCGAAGGAGCCCAGGCCCACAGGCATTTCACCCTTTCAATTGCTGAAAGAAACCTATTTTAAAACAAAACCTTGTTGGCATGTTGGCCAACACTGTATGACTGAGTTGCGCATCATCTCTGCCAAGGGAACGTTAACATTACAGAAGGGGAGCTGTTTCAGTTGCAAGAAAAGTTCATTGCTGAGCTGAGTACCAAGCTTCATTCATAGCACTGCATCACATGGGGCGTTCTTTATTAGCTACTCACCGGCTCGATCATACAGAATGTGGGATCGCTGCAGTCCCTCCTTAACATGATCTTCTGTGATGACCATTTCGTTAACAGAACAGCCAGATGTGCTACTCTGCTGCTGGAGCTTAGTTAACCTGGCCTGAACAGCCATCTGGAGTCCATTCAACCCAGTTCTTGCATCGCCATCACAAAGGGAGGCGAGAGTGTTTACAGCTTTTCTCTCGATGCACACGCAGCATCTGAAATGAAAGACGTGATATCTGAGTGCATTTCCTATTGTCCACAAGGCCACATTTCTTTGCCCTCACCACTGAGAGCCAAATGGATATGAGCTTTATCCCTAACTAAATGCCACAGTAGATAAATATTAAGGTAAAAAGGTAAAAGGTAAAGGACCCCTGGGCGGTTAAGTCCAATCAAAGGTGACCATGGACTGCGGCACTCATCACATTTTTAGGCCGAGGCATTTGTCCACAGACAGGTTTCCAGGTTATGTGGCCAGCATGACTAACAAGCTACTGGTGCACAGAGGACTATGACGAATGGCAGAGCACATGGAAATGCTGTTTTACTTCCCTGCTGCAGTAGTACCTATTTATCTACTTGCACCGGTATGCTTTCGAACTGCTAGGTTGGCAGGAGCTGGGACAAAGCAACCGGAGCTCACCCCGTTGCGGGGATTCGAACCACCAACCTTACATTGGCAAGCCTAAAGAGGCTCAGTGGTTTAGACCACAGCACCACCCGTGTCCCTTTAATATTACAAGGGATTTAAACAGAGTATGCAATCCACAAACTAATCCACATAGCATGTTAGAATCACCATGGATATTTTAACCATTGTATGAAACCTGTCTGTACTTGCAGCCAGACAATGGGCAAGAGAGACGAACTTTGTAAAGCCTTATCTACATAAGATTAAATTTAGATTTGATCAGGGAGTCATACTAAGAAAGCAACTTCCTGCTTTCTTTTTCTTGAATTGAAATAGAACCTAACCCATTTTTTGCAATGCACATGTTGAACTGGAACTAAAAAAAAGATCTTAAGGCTTGCATCCAATAAGTGTCCTGTCAATGCGAAGATTCCCGCTTGCCCAATTTGACTTCCCCATGCATGCACCCTGTGCCCTCCTCAAAGGGAAATCACAAAACAGATTTCAGGGGTTGTGGTGAAAGGAGGTTTCCATTGCACAAGCAGGAATCCTTGGTGCTGCATTGGACCCAAGCCAAAGCAAGACTACAACGGGTTCAAAATCAGGGTTTGGCCATCCCCTTGTGTGAAACTCAGTAACACAAACATGAGCAACTACGGTATGTGAACGCTTTTTTTAAAAAAAAAAGGAGAAAAGGAGAAAAAAGCTCAACACCAGGAAGCATCAAGCAGGTTAAAGGACAAAATTTACTTTAACCGAACAGTAGAAAATTGTAGAGCAACTCGCAACATGATGGTGTCATGTCCTGCTTTCCTCAAGGGGAGACAGAGACCTGCTGCCTTCGACAGCTGCCTTGAGTTCTCCATAACATCTTACCTTACTTAAATAACAAAATAACCCAAAGATCAGTGTTGAAAGATGCTTGCAGGCCCCACAACCAATTGCCTCAAAATGACCATAAATATAGCAGAATTTACAGATTTTGGAAAGAGGTGTTAGCATTGCTGTGAAAGGTCAGATTAAAAGGAGGGAGGAGAGAATAGGCTTTCAGTTCACAGAATCTATCAGCACTGGAAAGATACTGCTTGCCAGTGATTTAGAAATGCCCCCAGGGAAAAAACCCCACACGCTTCAATTTCTTTTGTAGAAGATGCCATTTGCAATTATCACATTTGTTTCTTTCACTCATCCATTTTATCACCCCCTTCTTCCAAGTTGCTCCAGTTGGACTACATGATTACCTCCATTTTATCACCACAGCAGTCATGTAAGGTAATAATAATACAGTGGTACCTTGGTTTAAGAACAGTCCTGTTTAAGAATGATTCAGTTTACAAACTCTGCAAAACCAGAAATAGTGTCCCGGTTTGAAAATTTTACCTCAGTCTAAGAACGGAATCCGACCAGTGGAAGGGCACCGGCAACGGGAGGCCTCATTAGGGAAAGCGCGGGTCAGTTTAAGAATGGGCTTGCGGAACGGACTAAGTTCGTAAACCGAGGTACCACTGTAATAATTTATTATTTATATGCCTCAAATCTGACTGGGTTGCCTCAGCCACTCTGGGCAGCTCCCAACAAAAAACACAATACGACATCAAAAATTAAAAACTTCCCTAGGTGGGCTGAAGATTACCCATTGAGCTTCATGGGTAAATGAAGATTTAAACCAACACTCTAACCCAGGGGTCAGCAACCTAAGGCCCATGGGCCGGAAGCGGCCCGTGGAGGTCATTTGACTGGCCTATGAGCCACCCCCAAACCGAGTTTCCCGCTCGCGCACTGCGCTAAACTGGTGCAGCGTGGTGTGAGGACTCACTTCCGTGGCGCTGAAAATCACGTCTGAACATGTGCAGATGCCGAAAATCACAGGCGCACGCACTCACACGCAATCCAGCCCACAGAGGGATCTCAATAGGACCGATCCGGCCCAGGCAAGATAAATCTTGCTGAGCACTGCTCTAACCACTACACCAAATGGCGGTTCCATCTCCTTAACATTTTCGCAAATAAAGAAACACAGCCAACCTATTTTTCAAGGGCAGGAGTTGCCACGCTTCAGAATCCGGCACGTACAGCACTTCAACCTGTGCTGTTTCCAGCTCATTGACTCATTGCCCTTTTTATCCAACGGGGATTAGTGTGGGGAGACTGGAACAGGCAGCAATTCCTTATGGAGTATGTTGGCACTGCACATAAACCCAGGATTGCCAGAGGTTCTGCACTTCATTCACTGAAGGATTTATGGTCGTTTTCTTTAAATGGTTATCAAGCAGCTAGAGAAGTCAAGGGATTCGGTTTGAATTGATCTAATTATACCCTTCAATAACCAAACCAGTCATTTAGAGAAGTGCGTTTATCCACAAAATATCAACATGCGTGCTTGGGAATGTGAAACGTGGTGGTGGTGGAATTTACAGCAGGGGTGTGGAACAACAGGCCCAGGAGCCAAATCTGCCCTTCCCCCTAGGCCACACCCCTAGGCCACACCCCTTTCCCCAGCCACTTTGAGTGGTTTTTCCCTCAGTTGGAATGGGTCCTTGAACACTGAGAATATTTATGGCTTGCCTGGGTGGACGATAAAGAGGGATGTGCAAGTGTGGTTAGAAAGTAGGCTATTGCGCAAAGCTAAAATTTACATTTGTTACTTTGGCCACTTCAGCTCCCAGGTGGTTTTCCCAGAAGAGAATGTGGCCCTCGGGGCTGAAGAAGCAAAATGAAAAGCTAGTAGCCATCGTCAGAAGAAAGGATGTGTGTGTGAATGTCAACCTGCTTCTAGCAGTTAATGGACAGCCTTTTTTAAAAATTCCAGGAGTGGATAAAGTACACACATCTCACAGGCTGGGTGACTGGGTCTGAAAAACCACAAGATTTTACCACCTCAGATACAGACACATGTGCAAATGCTCCTCCGTGCCCACCTTTCTCTGCAGGCTCCCAGCTAAACGATATCCTAGGCTTATTGGCAATTAGCCTATATATCTGAGTTTCCAACACTGTCTATACTGTAGTTCACCTTCCTGTAAAATGTACTTAGAGAAATGTGCTGGGAGATTTTCTTGTGAGAGACCATTTAAACAATCTATCTTTATATGACCTGGTCCCGCAGAGAACTGTTCAGCACATCTCGCACATTGTTCAGAACTCTGTGACATTGTTTTATACGTACGTTTCATGCCTACACATGTTCTTGGCCTAAGGGCTACTATCTTTACATGTAATTGGATATAGATGTGCATTGTGAAGAACGATCGCTACCATGATATATAAGAATACAGTCATAATAGGATTACCTGGCACAGGCCAACAGAATTCCTCCTGGGATTCCTACCAGGGTGTCTCCCAGAGGAAGCTGCCAAGCTGCAAATAACTGAAGGCTGGACTATGCACCCTTTTCTCACTGCTGCCAAAAGCGTGCTGCAAGCAGAATAGCTTTAGGTGACTCAAGCAAGCTACTGCACAAAGGGAGAGGGGACTTCAATTTACTTGTATCCTTTATACCTGGCCCACTAACCCAAGTTCTCAATGTAGATTCCAATGCATTAAAACTATAAAATATGTTTTCCAACATACAGTCATACCTTGGTTTATGGCCGCTTCAGGTTTTGTGTTTTCGGGTTGTGCACTGTGCCGAACCCAGAAGTACCGGAATGGGTTACTTCTGGGTTTCGGTGCTTGCGCATGCACAGAACCGCCGATTCGCGACCCGCGCATGCGCAGACACGGTGCTGCGGGTTGCAAACGCTGTGGGTTGCGAACATGTCTCCCGCACGGATCACGTTTGCAACCCGAGCATCCACTGTACAATAAAACAGACAAGAGCAAGTCCATGCAAAATAACATGAAAAGGAGTACGTATATTAAGTTCTCCCCAGGCGAGAAATGGCTGCCAAAGCAGCCAGATGTTTTTGTTTTTTAAAGTGTCAGTACCCGGAGCACACTATTTGCAAGTGGATTTGAAAACTAGCAGCAAGCATGTTCTTTGAAGCAGGGACCAGCACATAGGTAGGCTTGTCCTTAGTACAACTGTTAATGTTGTTGTTGTTCAGTCGTGTCCGTCTCTTCGTGACCCTATGGACCAGAGCACGCCAGGCACGCCTATCTTTCACTGCCTCCCGCAACTGTCAATGGCTCTGGGTAATTTTGCCTTTGGTATAATGCAGGGGTCAGCAAACTTTTTCAGCAGGGGGCCAGTCCACTGCTCCTCAGACCTTGTGGGAGGCCGGACTATATTTTGAAAAAAAATATTAAAAGAACGAATTCCTATGCCCCACAAATTACCCAGAGATGCATTTTAAATAAAAGGACACATTCTACTCATGTAAAAACATGCTGATTCCTGGACCGTCCGTGGGCCGGATTTAGAAGGCGATTGGGCCAGATCCAGCCCCCAGGCCTTAGTTTACCTACCCATGGTATAATGTCTAAACTGGACAGATATACCACACAGGGAGACAAAGAAAGAATGCTCGTTGCTACCTACTCTGACCTTATATAAACCAGATGCTCAGCCACTGCACAATAGTCTCTCCCTTTGGGTGCCATTTCCAAGGAACCCCCGATAGCTCAGTCAGTAGAGCATGAGACTCTTAATCTCAGGGTCGTGGGTTCAAGCTCCACATTGGGCAAAAGATTCCTGCATTGCAGGGGACTTGTGGCCTCTTTCAACTCTACAATTCTAATGTATTTTAATATTTGTTGGAAGCCGCCCAAAGTGTCTGGGGAGACCCAGCCAGATTGGCAGGGTACAAATAATGAATAATAATAATTATTCTTATTCTTATTCTTATTATTACAATTAAATTTATGATTCTACTGCCTGCAAGGAATCCATGTGTTTCTGGCAACAATGTTTGAAAACTACCAATATACACCATAATGCTAAATGATCATATTCTATTACTCTTTTAACAACAAACAAAAAAAATACCAGTATTATAGTACCCGTTTGATTGGGCAGCTAGAGGAGCAAAACAAACTATGAACTTACTTGCCTGAGATCAAACAGGTGCCAGGAGAATAATAGGGTAAAGGGACCCCTGACCATTAGGTCCAGTCGTGTCTGACTCTGGGGTTGCGGCGCTCATCTCGCGTTACTGGCCGAGGGAGCCGGTGTACAGCTTCCGGGTCATGTGGCCAGCATGACTAAGCCACTTCTGGTGAAGCAGAGCAGCGCACAGAAACGCTGTTTACCTTCCTGCTGAAGCGGTACCTATTTATCTACCTGCACGCTGATGTGCTTTTGAACTGCTAGATGGGCAGGAAGGAGAATAATTAGCATTCACCAAAAACCGAGAATGTACTTCCCCAGATTTTTTTTTTTTTAATGCTGATTAATTGCTTTAGCACAATACTATTTTACAGAGCTCAGTGCTTTAAGCAATACATCCCTCCTTCCCCTCATAACCTGTGTTGAAAGGGATCCTAGAATCCTCATATTTCTGGGAGAAAGCCTATTAATCATTAGCATATGGTAATTAAAAAATGTGCGCCTTTGAAAACTGCCCGTTGCCCAGCATGGAATCCAAGTTAAAAACAAATTGTTAATAAAAACTTTGTGGTGGGCAGAAGCATCAAAATCTAAAAACAAACTATTCTTTCTTTACTGGTTTGAGGAATTTCTTAGTAATTACGAAGCATCTGATTACTTCAGCCTTATATTAAAACATACCCAAGTTTCCTCTTCCATATTCTACAGCTGCCCATTTATCCTACATGAGGTAACAATTGCAAGTCAGGAAACTAACCTACTTTCCAACCTCTGAATATATCCCCCCCATACTCTCATCTTACACTATTTCGTATTTTTGCCAGTCTCCCAAATTAACACAGGACATAATTGGACACCAAGCCTTGATGTTTGTACCTTGTAACCGGTGATACCTAGAGACAAAAATATAAACAGGCAGGCAGGAAAAACAGCCTATGACCCAGCACCAGCTGACCTCAGGGTGGCATGTTACCTAAAAGGTAAAGGAAAACTACAACTAAGTGCACAAGAGAAAACCTCCACTGGGGTATTGCTAGTCTCCTCCACGCAATGCAGAGTTAAACTATGGAATCAACTCCCACAAGACGTAGAAATGGCCGCCAAGAGGATTTGACAGATACATGGAGAATGTTCTCAATGGCTACAAGCTCTAACAGCTATGCTCTACCTCTGAATGCCTCTGAATACCAGCTGCTGGGAACCAGAAATGGGAGAGGGCTGTTGTACTTGGGCCTTGCTTGCTGGCTTCCCATGGGCATCTGGTTGGTCATTGTCAGAACTGGATGCTGGACTAGATGGAGCAGAGCTTTTCCTATGTTCTTATGGAGAGTGCAAAGGCATATCATTAGCCCACCATGCAGGCAGTTTTTTCTTCACTCCTGTGTTCATATACGAATCCACATGAAGGTCCCACCAAGGAGGCACCAGACTTTTAAATTCTTAAACAACCGTAAGACCTCAAAGACCACCTCTCCCCATATAAACCTTGCATTCATCATCGGAGGCCCTTCATTGTGTGGCTCCTCCACGTGAGGTTCAGAGGGTGGCAACACAAGAATGGGCCTTCTCTGTAGTAGCTCCCCATTTGTAAACGCTTTCCCCAGGGAGGTCCACGTGGGACCTTCATTATATATATTTTAGGCAGGAAACATTCCTCTTCGACCAGGCCTTTGGCTGATTAATATCCTGCAGCCTTTTAAAAGTGTCTGTGGGAAGGGTGTGTGTGTGTGTGTGTGTGATTGGACTGCTGTTTTATTTTAATTATTTACTTGTTTTTTATCCTGTATTTTATTCTGTGAACTGCCCTGAGATCTTATGATTAAGGGCAATATATAAATCTAATAAAATAATAAAACAAAAACAAAAATTCCTGCAGCAGAATTGTGGGATGAAGGCTGGGGTACATCATTTGCTGGGGGAAACCAGAGAACACGTCGCTATGAGAACAGGACGCTGGACTAGATAGGCTTTTGTTTAGATCCACCAGAGCTTTTCTCACATTCACTGATTCTAACATATAAAGGGCACCTAAGAAGTCTTGCCATTTCTTGGCTCTGGCTTTTGCTTATTATGTGACCTTGACCATCCCTGCTAACCTTTCGGCGCTTCTGTTTATACATGTTTACCCAACTGGCAGAGCCGACAAGGATAACGTATAAATATATTTTCACTTCCTCCGGCTAGCAATATTATGCAAGTGCAACACATCAACTTTAACTCAATAAGAAGTGAGTTTTTTTGTTTTTTTAAAGTATTTTACACCTGGCTCCAGTTGGTGGGCCAACAGGTTCTAATAAATAAATAAAAAACAGCACCAAGTTAATCCCTAAAGTCTGGTCTCCATTGACAGAACAAATATTGACTCAATGCATGCCTAGGGTCTAGTGAAATATAATGCCTTGGAAGGAGGAGGTGGGATTGTTCCTTCTACCTACATTCCACCCAGAAATGAAAGCCTCCCTAACCCATCCAATGAGTCACCATAAGCACAGCTGTGACATTATATGAAGCCTGAGAAGCAGTGCTGCTCTGACCCACACTTCGCACTCACAGCTCATGCCCTGTTGCAACAAAGAGAATAAACAGCTGTTGAATTCCTTCGTTTCCCTAACTTATGCAATCTAGTTAGGAATTTGCATGTACTGGAGCAAAAAAAAGTCACATTAAAGTTGAAGAAAAGAGAGGCCTTAAAGTTCCTCTTGCTCTTTTCTTAAAAGTTAACCACGAGTGTTTTCTTCAAGAGAAAGTTAGTTACACTTAAGTTCTACTGAAATCCATGGTACCGGTCACTTACAAATCGCTTAAGTCCTATTGATTTGATTCATGGGACTTAAGCATCCATATTTTTTTCAATGGGTTGGAGGCAATATCTAAATCTGTCAAGAGATATTTACCAGCGTGTGGGCTCTTCCTCCCCCCTTTTCACCATGCGAAGCAGACACATAATACTGAATTCTGTCTGGCTTGCGAGGAGGAACATGACTAACGATCCCTTAGATTATGGCCATATGCTTCAAAGACCGTATGTCCAACCTGAAGTAGCCTTTCCCTCTTACATGTAGACTTCGGAACTTTTAGACTGAGTTTAGAGACGGAGAAGAAAGCATAGCAGAAGGGTTTGAATATTTTTAGTTGAATTTCTCTTATTTTCCCGGAATGTTGGGCATTTTTGAATGGGTAATTTGTGTGTTGTTGTGTGTGTTTTTTTTTTAAAAAAAAGACACACAGCACTGGTTACGCAGGAACAATTCTTCTGTCCCCCGCTTCATTTGCCGTCGAACAAGCACTCAATTACATTTTGGATCAAGAGATTCAAGATAAGGAGAGAAGGGATATTTCGGCTAACACTTGGCTGTTACATGATCCATTTGTAGCCAGCAACAAGAACGAAGGCATACAAATGAGACAGGAACCCAAACCAAATCCCCAGCTGTAGTGCACTTTAATATATCCTGCAGGCAAATCAGAAATTGCAACAGCTAGCGTAATGCTCTCTGTTGTAATCTGGAAAGCAGGGGTTTTTTTAAAAGAAAGAAAGAAAGAAAGAAAGACAACAGCTTTGCATTGTTTTTTATACCATTTACCACTGCATCCTTTTCCCCTATGAAAAGGAGTTTTAAAAGTATTCCCACCCCCTCCTAACCACTCCATAACCCGTTTCTCACTCCTGCTCTGGCAGGCTGTCAATGGATTCCTTGGGTGGTGTGGGTTAACACGCTGCGCTCCGCAAAGCATACTTACTCGGAGTCCTTGCTGTCGCTGCCATTCACAGAGCCAGGGGGTTGCTCGCCTTGGCTTAGAATCTGGATCCCTAAGGACTTGAGAGCTCGCATCAGAATAGCTTCCACCGCCTCGACCGAGAGCTTCTCGAGGACAATAACGCGGCAGCGACTCAGAAGAGCCGAATTGACCTGGAAAGAAGGGTTTTCGGTGGTTGCCCCGATCAGCGTCACGGTCCCGCACTCAACGTGAGGAAGGAACGTATCCTGGACATGGGAGGGAAGCAGAAGAAGCTGGTCCCCATCAATGACAACTTGAGGCATCCCCCGTGAGTACAATTATTTCACATTCGCAATTGCAATTTTCCGTTCGCTCAGAGATTGAAATAATTCCGTTTTGGACGTTTCGCTGACAGCTCGTCCAAAGACCAAACTAGATCATCGTTTCTCCCCAGACATAATTAAGGGGTGTGTGGTTTTCGCTGAGAAGGCAGTGCATCTCTCCTCTCCTCTTACCTTGAACAGAACCAGGATCTCTCTTCCCCAGGAGTGACAAGGACCCTTAAAGAAAAGGCTCCAATGGAGACTTTTTTCTAAGGCTCCTAGCTGTGTGGTGGTGGAGGGGGGTGGGGGGGGCAACCTCTGATCCACTTGTGGTGGGGAGTAAAGAGATAAACCTCCCCAAAGGCAACACATTCCCAATGCTGATCACACAGGCAGCTTTCAAGGAAAAACAAGGTGCACAGCTGCATGCCATATATTAAGCAAATTCTTAAATTTGGCCTGTAATAGCAGCTTTATTCATTTCATTTACAGTGTATGTTGAGGGGCTGTGTTGTAAAAAATAATAATAATTCTGCAATTTTTGCTTTACTGTTCGAGATACAGAGGCAAAGTGTTCACATATTCATCATTAATGCAATGTTAAACTGACAAAAGTAAGTCCATGGTGGCTCTTTCTCCCCAAAAGGATTATTCAGAGGGGTCATAAAGAATCATGTAATTCTGATATTTTGGTAGAAAACAATTTGAATGCGTCTTTAGGAATTCATGGAACATTTTACGCAGATCTCCCCTTCGCAGCAATCCATCATTCAAAACATCTTTTAGAACTTTCAACACCTCTTCGTGCCCAGAGTTCTCATATTCCATTTCAACTGCAGAACTGAAAACTCTTAAGATGCAAGTGTAAGAAATTATGAAAAAAAAATCCAGTCAGTATTGCCTTTGCTTTCCTGCCTCTTCCCCACCCCCCCCACCCCCAGAATTAGGGATGATGCATTTGCATGTTTATTCGCAGGATGGGAGTGTATTCTGAAATGCTGGACTGCCTGCCAACTTCCTAATCCCAAAGCTTGTGGTTTAAACTGGACTGTAGTCTTCCTAATGCTGCAAATGAACTCTCAATTCAGCCAGCAAAGAGATGCCAGACGTGTAGTTTCAATATAGGTTAAAAGAAGTTTAGGTTCTAGTTTTGAAAGCCAAATGCACGTCAACAAACTCAGGGAAAGACTCCTGCTTGCTGGGTGACCTTAGGGCACTCGTTCTCTTTCATTTCTAATCTACCTTGCAAGGTAGAGATAATAAAAAATGGGATAACCCCACCACGTAGGTCACACAGAGAGCCTCAGAAAAAGGGTGAGACATCATATTTTATTTCATCCTCACTGCAACCCTATGAGGAGGGGTTAGGCTGAGAGATAGTGATGGACCCAAGGACACCTAGAGAGCTTCATAGCCAAGAGGGGATTTGAACCCTCGCCTCCCAGAGTTCTAGTCTGACACTTTAACCACTATGCCACACAAACTCTCAGCCGAGATGCTAGAAACCTATCAATTTAAGTATTGCTCAACCACATCGTGTAGAAGCAATTCTTCCTACTGAGACGGGAGCAATCAATACCTGCTGAGACTTATTGAAACGGTGTATCTCGTCGATAAAGAGGATTGTTTTCCTCTTGCAGAGCCTCTTTTCGTTTTGCGCTTGAGCGATGACCTCTCGGACGTCGTTGGTTTTGGCACTCGTGGCCGATAGGGTCACGAACCGTGTGCCATTCTTCTTGCTGCCGTTCGCAATGATGTGAGCCAAGGTGGTCTGAAAGGAAGAAAAGCGCAAGGGTTAGAGATGTAAAATTTCCGGAAATTTTGAAGCTCGTAAAAAACCTGGTTTTTTCGGAAAAAAACGAAAATTTTCGGAAAAATTGAAAAAATGCTACATTAGCACTTCTTTTTTCTTTTCCAGATTGAAAGTCATTCTGTTACTTTAGAAACATAAAATATAACTATGGACAATTTTAATGGGCATAAAATTATCACAACTAGCATATTAAAAATATAGTGTATCCAAACAATTATTACAAACAGAATTTACTTTTAAAATAATATTTATTTGTATTTGTAACAAATGGAGCAACAATCTCCTGAACTGTTTACTAGTTTATGTGGAACAAAAAAAAACTCCACAAAACAATTTTTAAAAATCCAGAAGTAACAATTATTCATATTTCCTCTCCACAGTATTTAAAAAAAACATTCTCATAAAAAGAACTGAAGAAGGAAGTGGGACTAAGTTTCAATGAATGGGCATGAAATTTAATCAGAATCATTTTCTGAGCTGTAATTAAGTATATACTTTCAGGCCCTTTTTGTTGCTCTATATTTTCTTCCAGTGCTTTGAGGCCTAGTGAAGAGGAACAGAACCAATGCATACCACACACATGCAAAAACAAAACTGAAACCTTTTTCTTTTCTGGTGACAACAGCACCTCCTAAAGGAAGAAATGTATCTTGTTCTTGCATTGGAGAGTTCAGTTTGTAACCTAGGACTTGCTTGTCCTCACAGAAATTAGAATAATCTGATACCATACATATTTTTTAGAAATGATTTATAAAATATTTGAACCCCTTATCTTAAAATATTTTATTCATCATGTTAAAATAACAATCTATTTATTATTTTTCCAATTTTTCGGGGGGGGGGGGAAACAAAAAAGGCTTCAGGGGAAAACCCAGTTTTTTTCCGGGCCTTCACATCTCTAGCAAGGGTGCTGGTTTTCCTCCAAGAACACAAAAGACATGGCTAAAAGGCATTGTGAAGAGGGGGAGGGGAAAACAGTGTTGGGATGTGAAGAAGCGAAGGAGTGTTTTGGGATAGAAAACGTCTCATTTTCTTTATCTTACTGGAAAATCTGTTTGGCATTATTTGAAAAGGGTGCATTCTTTTGACAGGAAGAGAGTGCGAAAATTACCATCCCCTGAAGGGGAACCCAAAGAGCTATTTTAGCCAGTGGGTGAGAAGTTTTCTTTTTGGACAGCAGACTCTCATGTCATTTATCACCAGCTGGCTTTTGAAAGCCTCTCCATTTTCAAAAAAACAGTTTGTCATGCAGCTTGAGAAGGTGCTGTTTCCGAAACAGGTGCCCAAATCCTCATTGGCCTGCATTTCTTTGGACCCCAGGCTTCCATGGTACAAGAATCAGCTTGACACAGCAAGCTTGGGAGTGCTCCCATTTGTTACTTCCATTATTATAATGACTACCGGCAAGCAGATTTGTGCGAGCAGAAAGTTGCATGCCATTCACACAAGGCAGCCATCTTGGATCTCTGCAGATGATTTCTTGCCTCTTGCAGCCCTCTACATGGCATTAAATGCAATATTGAAGGACCGCAGACTTTCAGGAATAGCTTTTTTAGGGAGTACTGCAGCAGGAAGGAGGTGGGAAACCCAAATTCCACATCGGTCCAGTATCCCTGAAGAAGCGTCTCCACCCCCATTGTTCTGCCTGGACACCGAGGTCCAGCTCTGAGGGCCTTCTGGCGGTTCCCTCGCTGCGATAAGCCAAGTTGCAGGGAACCAGGCAGAGGGCCTTCTTGGTAGTGGCACCCGCCCTGTGGAACGCCTCCCACCAGATGTCAAAGAGAAAAACAACTACCAGACTTTTAGAAGACATCTGAAGGCAGCCCTGTTTAGGGAAGCTTTTAATGTTTAATAGACTGTTGTATTTTAATATTCTGTTGGAAGCCGCCCAGAGTGGCTGGGAAAGAAAGAAAGAAAGAAAGATTATTTTTTGGAGGGTTTGCCTGAGAGAAATCACAATGCAGCACTATTCAGTGGCTGATGCTTGATGTTTCGCAGGAGTCATCTGTCTATGCCTGGCAGCCAACTGCATGTGATTACGGGGGAAGAAAGACAGGTGGCACTGAACAATTTTGTCTCTGGCCCCCTGTTGGTATGTAACCCCTCCCAACAGATCACTACCCTAGTAACTGCCTTTGACAGGAAAAAGGTCCTCCTCCCCATGCATTAAAAACCAACAATAATAGCCACAAGACACTGGGGAAGATAGATTGTATTTAATTTGGTCAACAACAAATCGGCGTCTTTTCACCAAAGCCAGATTAAATGTATTCCCATCAGAAGTGTTAAATGGCAGACTGAGAGCTATTCCTTATGAAAATAGGATCTGTATATGCTCTCAGGACGTCGAATGCATGAGGCGTATTTTATTGCATTGCGGACAATATGATCAAGCTAGGGAACTATTGATTAAACCACTATTGGCAAATCGGCCGGGTCAATCTGAAGCCTACTATATCAAATATCTTCTGGACGACAAGTCCAATGATATCACAGTGGCCGTGGCAAAGTTTCTTTCAGTAGTCATACGAATCAAAGATCAACATACCCATGACTAAACAAATAACGCTTTGGTCTCCCTTCCCTGGGGGGTTGTCTGTATGAATCTGTATTTTATTCTGAATCCATGTTATGGGTCGTTGGACCACAATAAAGATTATTATTATTAATAATTTGGTCAAGAAAGCGGCAAAGATAGCCCAGCTTTACCACTCTGTTCTAAAGACCGCTGAAATAATGTGTGCAAACTCATTTGAACACCAGATGCATCATATGCCTACTAAAAGCATTAATGTTACATACAGTCATACCTCGTGTTATGTACGCTGAGGGATGCGTACGTTTGGGTTACGCAACGCGGCGACCCGGAAGTAACGGAACGCGTTACTTCCAGTTTTGGCGGTTCATGCATGTGCAGATGCGTCAAATGATATCACACGCATCGCGAGGCGCACATGCGCAGACGCGGCGCTTCATGATACAGACGTCACGGGTTACGAATGGGGCTCTAGAACGGGTCCCGTTCGTAACCAGAGGTACCACTGTACTTAGTCCAGATTATTTCAATAACCAAGTTAATCCAAAGGTTTTGTGTGTTGCATCAGACTATTTCGTTGCTGACTAAAGCTTTGGCCCACACAAATGAGCATCCTTTTTGGCTGTCAGATTGATTTATCTTAAAAGGTGGCTATTTCACCTTTCTCTCTTTGCCCTCCTGGCAGGACTCGGCAATTATTTACGGACACTCTTTGGTACTCCTTACAGTAAGCCTTCTCAATTTGTGACCTGCCTTGACAATTGCCACCATTTCTGTGCTCTAAGGCAAGACACACACAAGGCGGGGGCAGCTTTAGTGACCCCCGGTGGGGCAGCATACATGGAGTTTGATGTGGGGGATCACAGTCAGGCATGCCTTCGGCACCGCGTTTCTATGAAAATATTTTTAGGTACAAATTTGGATGTTTTGGTACATTTGTCACAAAATTCACCTTGGAAAACCCCTGCAGAGCAGAAATAGCTCAGTTTACCTAAGGTATCTTTGATAAACAGCCCAGGAGAAGAAAAAGAGAAATAAAGGAGGAGGGAAACCCAACTCATAACAAGAGAACAAAGAATACGCGACTGGAATAGAGGAAACTGCCCTATACTGAGGAAGGCTGTATATATTAAAGAGCATTCAATGCATGTTTTTCCCCTCCCCTTCTAGGAATTTTGGGCACTATGGTTTGTTAAGAATTGCTGGGAACTGTATGCTGTGGGTGCCCAGAATCTTAGATGGGGGAAATATGCTTCAAAGGTATCATGCGTACCTGGCCTTAGGTTCACATAACATAAGATGATCTCAGTAAACCAACCCGGGGTGGGAAATGAGAAAACAAACTGGGGAAACCTAGGAATGCAACTATTCAGGACAAATATTATCTGGATATCCTGGAAGTGAGAAAAAGATGGCCACCATAGAGAATAAGAACCTAGGGTGGAAGCACCCGCAAACTCACGTTCTCTGTCCATCGGCCAAACATTTCCTCGTCTATTCAAGGAACCACAGCAAGATAAACCCGAGTAAGACTATGAGGGGACATTCCTGAACAGAGCAGGAAGGATTTGCAGAGGGACAGGTGTGGCGAACCAACCGTCTGGATAGCAAACGCTTTAGATGTTTTCAGGGAAGCAGCAAGAGAGTCTTTAGGAATGCGAGGAGGAGGCAGCAGGCTTTCTCGATTTCAGAGTTTCAGCTCAGCTTAGTTCCTCCTCCCCATCCTGCCGCAATCAGATACCGCTGTCAGGATTCAGTATCCATAGAAAGTCGAAGGACAGAAAGACTATATAACCTGACCTGATCAATATGGGCTCGTCTGGTTAATATAGGCTGATATCCCAGCTGAGTCACGGACAAACCGAGTAGCTTTAGCTGTGAAGTTATTCTCTCTCAGACTGAGGGTTGTAGCAACCTAGCGTTGCTCAGAGTAGACCCACTAAACTTAATGGTTATGTTCATTAATTTCAGTGAGTCTTCTCTGGAGTAGGACCAGCACTGGATTCCATCCTTAGTTAAAGTGTTCCTCTTCAACCATGCCTTTGGGGGGAGGGTTAACGTTTTGCCGCTTTGTTCTACTTATTTACTTGTTTTTATCCTGTATTTTATTCTGCGAACCACCCTGAGATCTTATGATAAAAGGTGGCATATAAATCTAATAAATACACTGGTACCTCAGGTTACATACGCTTCAGGTTACATACGCTTCAGGTTACAGACTCCGCTAACCCAGAAATAACGCTTCAGGTTAAGAACTTTGCTTCAGGATAAGAACAGAAATCGTGCTCTGGCGGCGCAGCGGCAGCGGGAGGTCCCATTAGCTAAAGTGGTGCTTCAGGTTAAGAACAGTTTCAGGTTAAGAACGGACCTCCAGAACGAATTAAGTTCTTAACCCGAGGTACTACTCTAAACAAAACAAAGAACAAAAAATGGCTGCAAGCTTCCATCAATTCAATTGGTGCACTAATCAAGAAATAACAGCAATTAATCAGTGCAGCCGAGATGAAAGAGTTCAGCACTATGCAAATCACCCAAAGGCAACAGACAATCAAATGAGTTTTAATTCATCAACTAAAGGATTAATATATCTGTGTCCGATTAAACCAATTGTTTGGGGGGGGGGAAGCATGCTTCCTTCAGTTTAAGAAGTTGCATGTGCATCAGGGATAGTGAACCTGTGGCTCTTTTACCTGTTGCTGAACTATGGCTAAATTCATGCCACACATTTAAAGAACAATGCTACCACTTCAGAAACTCACGACTCCCAAGAATTATGGGACCTGCTACAATTCCCAGGGCTCCCTGTGAATAGAGATTGACCGTTAACCACTCTGAGAATAGTTAACTCTGTGAGTGGGCATGAGATTGCTTTGAAGTATGGCATGAATGTGGCCTGCAACTCCTACCACCCCCAAGCATTGGCCATCCAAACTGGGACTCATGGGAGCTGCAGTCCCAACAACTTCCGGGGGGCTACATCCCCATCCCTGAATTTAGCAGGCGTCATCTTACAAGAGCCATTCCCCTCCTGCATAAGAGTGAAGGAGACTTGCTTCTGAGACAGTGCCTGACAACTCCAAGATACTGACTAGAGCCAGAGCTGCTTGGCTTCAGCAAGGTGATGGCTTTGTGGACCTTCAAATCCCGCCCTGGGAGGGCTTTCAACATACCGTATTACCCCCAATATAAGCCACACTCCCCCCGCCTAAATTCCGACCGTGAAAAGTGCAATTCGTGACCTTAAAAAAATTGGCTTTTACGGTATCGCTGCTGAAACAGACATAGGGTAAAACAAAACAAAAACAAAGTTTAATTGCTGATTTGCGAGCTTGAGATTGTTGTGCAACTTATTCTAATGTCATTCATAGGATTTTCTTCTACATTTGCCATTTACGGGTGTGAGTGCCTGTGGAATTTTAAGGGAGCAGCTTATATTCGGGTATTGTTTTTCTTTCCCCTTTCCCCGCCTTGAATTTTAAAGGCGCGGCTTATTTGCGGGTGCGGCTCATATTCGGGCTAATATGGCACATTTGCACGTATGCTAGAAATAATCAACAGATTGCCTGTTTTATCAGGGAAGCCAGGTTAGACAATTAAAAAACGGTTTTTAATAGACTCATCTAAGCAATCAGCTCATTCAAGAGTTCCAAAAGATAAGGCTTTTCAAATCTGAACTTTTCTTGGCTGGATGTTAATTCTATTCAGATTGCCGGGAAGAGCAAAAACGCTGTACATACTTTAAAAAACAGCAACAACTGGGCAGCATTCCCCTCTGCCCCCACTTTCTTCTCCAATAGCTGCTCTGGGCCAAAAGATCCGCCACAGCTGGTGAGGGCAGGCGGTGACAGGCCTAAACGCCGCCCGAAAGGATATCCCGAAGATCAGGACTACTTCAGCAGGTGCTCCGAACCTGATCCTCTACTGGAGAGAGCTTCAGAGCCAGAGCTTTATGTCCCGGGGACTAACAGTGATAGCAGGGCACTTCTGTTTGTTCCATCGATGGCAGCACATACACCCCCAACCTCTCTCTCTCTCCTGTTTCTCGGTCTCATTAACCTTTTAGGCAGCCGAAGGTAGAAAGATTGTTGTTGGATATAAGCCAGTGCAAGCTCAGTCCAAGTGTGTATGGGGAGCCTGTAGTCTTCTGGGTGTTGACAGGTTACAATGGGATGTGGGTGGCACTGTGGTCTAAACCACTGAGCCTCTTGGGCTTACTGTTCAGAATCTCGGCGGTTCGAATCACACGATGGAGTGAGCTCCCGTTGCTCTGCCCCAGCTCCTGCCAACCTAGCAGTTCGAAAGCATGTCAGTGCAAGTAGATAAATAGGTACCGCTGTGGCGGGAAGGTAAATGGTGTTTCCTGTGCGCTCTGGTTTCCGTCACGGTGTTCTGCAGCGCCACAAGCAGTTTAGTCCTGCTGGCCACATGACCCAAAAAACTGTCTGTGGACAAATGCCAGCTCCCTTGGCCTGAAAGCAAGATGAGCGTTGCAACCCGATAGTCACCTTTGACTGGACTTAACCGCCCAGAGGTCCTTTACCTTTTTTTACCTTTAGGTTACACTACAATTCCCATCAAATGTTCCTGCTGAATCCTGGCCATAATAGCTGGGGCTGATGGTGGTCCAACCACTTTTAGAGGGGCATAGGTTCCCCTATCCTGTCCTAGGCTATCCAATTCCATTTTCAGAAACTGGAGATTACCAAGCTGTTGCTGATTCTGGAAAGCATACATTTTGAAGGCTGTCTGAAAAAGTTCAGTTCCTTTTTCATTTATTGCGGGGCAGAATATTCTGCATTAATCTATCCCCAAGCTGTAGCTTGCAGACTGATCTTACTGCATATTTGCTCATATGCATATTGCACTGCATTCAGTAGAGCATACTCTTAAGATATCTGTGTATACAGTTGCAGCCTTAATTAAAAGCAACAGGTGTTAAGACATAAGAATACTGGATTCTTTTTTTAAAAAAAAACCAACAGGATACATAAATAGAACATAAATGGAAAGGTTTTTTTTTTTACAGTATGATATACAACAGCTAACATTCTCAATTCTAACACGGTCCCTCCTAGAAAATAAAGAAGGCTGTTTCTTTTTCCCTTTTGGTCAAACTTACACACAGCTATGCACTCATTTTTCCTGTGGGATCCATTCTCCCCTTCTCTTTCCTTTCAAGAGATAAAAGTCAAAATAATCCAAGTCAGAGAGGGAGTTACGCATTTATATCTGACCTTCTGTAATGTTTGCAACTACGTTATACATTGCTTAATTTTTATTTAAAAATTCTTAACCACCTTTCCTGTAAAGGTTTGAGACTGTGCAAGGAGAAAGCAAACAAAAGCTTACTTCTGAGTAATCAATGTGTGATTTAAAATCTGCACATGAATTTACCCAAATCTGATTATACCCTGATGCCATGACGCTTGCTAACACAATCTCCTGAAACAAAACATAATGATGGAGTACGTTTCATTTGAAAATATAAAACTCAGTAGTAAGTCCCCCACACCTCTCTCGTACTCTTTGGAATTAAGAGGGTTCTCTGGAAGACACAGAGCAGAAATTTAATCCTTTATTTTCATATAATATATATCCAATATTAATTAGTCCTAAAACACATGATTGCATTGTGCACCAGATAGCGGGTCCCAAAGACTTACCAAGATGAGCATCACAATTGCCCTTACCTATTTAAATGTGTGTATCACCTGGTCCTCAACATTTATTGCTGGTAACTTGACCGCCCACCCAGAAGGCAATCAATGACCTGCCATTGGGTATTCATGGAATCCAAATCCCACTCCCTATGGTGGTGGTCAACAGCTGCTTCATGCTGTTAGCTCTCCTTGGCAAAGACCCTAAGGGCTTAGGATGGGGGAACTACACTTATTACAGAAGTCTGCTGCCAGCTGGGAAGAAGGCGGGGGTCTGAACAGCCAAGAAAACCATGCTGCGTTTATTTCACAGCCCCATTGCCAACATTCCCAGGAGACCAGCTGCGAAAGGCAGTTCTGTAGGGTGGGGACCACAAACCCAAGGACCACCATGTCGAACTAAGAGCGCCGGGCATTACACGTGAAACTTTTGTTTTCTTCCCAGCTCCGTTTGTGGAACGCTCTCCCCAAGGAGGTTCGGCTGGTGCCTTCATTATACACCTTTAGGTGCCAGGAAAAACATTTCTCTTTAACCAGGCCTTTGGTTGACTTACGTCCAATGCCCTTTTAAAATGTGTTGGGGAGAGGGGGGTTATTGGGCTGTTCTTATTTTTTTATTATTTATTGTGTATTTAATATTTATACAGTGCATGTTGTGATTTTATCATGTGAACTGCCCTGAGACCTGTGGATATAGGGCAGTATAAAGGTAAAGGTAAAGGGACCCCTGGCCATTAGGTCTAGTCACAGATGACTCTGGGGTTGTGGCGCTCATCTTGCTTTACTGGCCGAGGGAGCTGGCCTTTGTCTGCAGACAGCTTCTGGGTTATGTGGTCAGCATGACGAAGCCGCTTCTGGTGAACCAGAGCAGAGCACGGAAACGCCATTTACATTCCTGCCGGAGCGGTACCTATTTATCTACTTGCACTTTGACATGCTTTTGAACTGCTAGGTTGGCAGGAGCAGGGACCGAGCAACGGGAGCTCACCCCGTCATGGGGATTCAAACCGCCGACCTTTTGATCGGCAAGCCCTAGGCTCTGTGGTTTAACCCACAGCACCATCCGTGCCCCTATAGGGCAGTATACAAATTTAATAAATAATAAATCTGTAAGGAGGAGGTCCTCATCAAGGCCAGTGGCAATGAAGAAAATTAGGAGAGCTGTTGTGACAATATATACTTCCATTTCCTAACTTCTCAAGGAGCATTGAATATTTACTACATTGCTATCCCACCATTTTCCCAAGGAGCTCAAGGCTTGCTATACATAATTCTTTCCCCTGACCCTCCATTTTATCCTCACAATAATCCCGTGAGACAGGCTAGGCTGAGAGATTGTGACTTAGCCAAGGTCACACGGCGAGCTTTGTGTCTGAACGGGATTTGAATCTGGGTCTCCCCAGTCCTAATCTAACAAGCTAAACCACACTATACCACACTGACTCACAACGTTATCACAGTAAATTGTGGGGTTTGTTTTTTTTTTGAGGAGGAGCAAATGTAGTTGGGTGGGTGGGGGGTTGACATAGAACTCATACTCTCAACTGAAAATGGTGTATACAGGTCAGGTATGCAAAGTGAGATTTAACATATACACAGCAAAAGGGAGCTACCTACAGAAATTCAGCGCATCTTTGTGTTTTGCCTCATCACCTACTGCACACTGCGTGCAGTGATGGGACCACCATTTGGAAATTTGGAAACTGTGGAAATTAGCCCTGAAGGGTGCAAAAAGAAATCCCTGATTTGGCAGAGATTTTACCAGGGGACTTCCCGGTTCTTAACAAACAGCCAAGATAGCTTTGCTAGAGTAATCCATTAAACGGTAACCGACCCTTGTCAGGTCAGTCAGATTCGATTACCCTCAAGTCTTCTTGCCTCAATAAACAAGGTAGAGATAACAGGTGCAGGGCGGAGTTTCATAATTTACTGACAATTTCACACGACATCCGTCCTAGTCTTGTTAATGCAGGGACCAAGCCGCTCAATTCTCTTTTTTAATAAGAATTTATTAGCATTTTCATAACAAAACATAAACCCACACCCACACCTACATATATAAATCAAATACAAACACAAATACAATTCTTCTTGTTTACACGCTTAAGAAAATATTCTAGTTCCAAATCTTGACAATTGACTTCCCCCACCCTCTCTCCTTCAGTTTTATATCCATATTCTACTTTAATAACATCATTTCTCTAAAAATTTTATTCCATTAATAAAATTCAAACCTTAAACAACAATCTTAATAACAATTCTTTGGATCTTAACAAATTATTCTTATATTAAATCTAAACTATTCTTCTTCCCTTAAACTGCTGCTAATATCAAAAAATTTCAAAATATCCCTTTTCTTATTAAAAATTAAAATAAAGCTTAATGTCTTAACCCTCCGATTTCAGATTACCATAACAGAGCATTTATATTTTATACTTGATAGAGTTCACCCTATCCCCCCTCTATCCAATGTCCTTCTCCATCTTTCACCGGAACCGCTCCTCAAGTTGTCCTCTTTACGTCCACAGAACCAGTCCCAATACCAGACACCGTCCCCAACAGTCCTTGCATCGAGCATCAGGATACACTGTTCATCTTCTCTCGGCTTCTCCCATTCAATGCTGCATTCTTCTATTTGTAAATATCTTAATTTCTTGACCATCGCTCCCGAGCTCACACCTCGGGGGCTGGATATAACATATCTCGCCATCCTCGGGCTGCCACCACCGAGGAATGCTTCTTTTTCCAGGGATCGCCATGCCAACTCGCTCAATTTTCCAATCATCTCCATCAGCTCTTTGCCCAAACTTACTTCCATAGTATCAAGTGTCTGGAAGGTCTCCTCTGTGGGAAATAGATTTTTCTTCAAATCCCCACTCAAAACCTTCAATTTCCGATTAATCAGTTCCAGTTTCAGTATAATAATCCTTTCTTCATCAGTTAGTCCAGAGTCCAAAACAGTTTCAAGAACAAAGCCCAACATGGTGAGGACGGGCATAGGTATCAAATTTCAGTTTCTATTTCAGTGTTTTTCATCATATAGCAGTAACTTTCCACTTCGGTTCAGAGTCTTCGCAGCCATTTTCTCTGAAACCGGGGCGCAAAGACCAAAACTTTCAAATGGGATATTTTCCATCCTCTTCCTCCCCCAAGGGAGATCTATAAAGTCTCACTCCTAAAAAAGTCTTAACAATATATCCATCCAATAGCAACAGTGTCACAATCTGTTATTTTTCTTGCCTCTGAAGGGAGACAGGCAGACTTCCTTTATCTATAGCCTCCAGGGCGTTAAGTCGTTAAGTCTTTAAGCTCAGCAGTTAATCCAATCAAGTACTTACGACCTCCAGCTTCTTTTCCTTTCATCTCTCAGGGAGAACGTCTCGCTCACCACGGCCAGTTCTCGCCGCTTTTCCGCCCGGTTGGGGCATTTCCCCTAATGGCCCGGCTCCGCATTCCCTTCACCCCCACTCCCCCTTTACAGGGGGAGCGAGGGAAGGGTGCGTAGCCTAGCGGGCCCGCCGGGGAGCCCGAGGCACGGGACGCTCTTCCCGGCCTCACCGGAGCCCCGCGTAGCGGTGGCAGGGCTCCAACCCCCGGGCTGGACTGAGTGGCCTCGCAGTCGAGGCAACCCAGCGACCGCCCGTGATGGCGACCTCGCCGGAAGTCCCAAGCCGCTCAATTCTCAATCTAGTATTGAGTATTGCAACAACAAATCTCAGCCACACGTGAAACTCCTTAAGCAACCAGTATGGATGAACAGGCACTTAGACCAGAGACAGCCAAGCCCCCATTTCCCCAAATGGCCTTGCTGCCAGGCCCTTTTGACAAAAATTATGCTTGGCCACATCTATCTTTATCTTCTGGGACTGGCAACTACAGATCACGCCTCTCTGTAAGGGAAAGGAGGGTTGGCATAGAGGTTTTCAAATGCTCTACTCCTGATGGCTGGCTTTTATGCTTTTCATTTGCATTGTCCTATTCAAGGGCCATGTACCACTCTCAGAAGTCGTCACCTAAACATACAACTGAGGATTTATACAAAACTTGAACCCCATTCTCCAAAGAGAGGTGGCTTTTACTCCTCAATGACACAATGCTTCTCACTTGTTGAAACAACCACCCCTCCAGTGGTCATAGGTTCACAAAAACCATTGGTTTCTTTTGGCCGCTGAAAGCTTATTGCCCCTTCTCAGTGGCTGTTCCAAGACTTTCGAACTCCCTTCCTAGAGAAATTAGACTGGCTCCCTGGCAGGTAAATATCTATTTGCTCCAACAGGCTTTTGGGAACTGATTTTACCAAAAGGGCTGGTGCTGTGCTGTATTTTTGTTGCAATTATCTGTATGTTTTTAAAAGATTATAGACAGATTTAACTCCATCAGTGTTTAATTGGTCCCCCCACCCCACCCGCCATGTTTTTAGCTGTTCTTGTTTTTATCTGTAAGCCACCTTGAGTCCCCGGCAGGGAGAAAGTTAGCATAACTAAACTAAGAATTAAGAATAAGACTGTCCCCAAAATACTTCTGTATTTTTGGACTGAGTTTGAACTCTGACCTGCCACCGAAGTGTGACAGGAAATGACATGTACATGCATTTTAGGGTGTTATTCAGTTCTAATTTTGAAACAATAGTATTCCTGGAAATTGTACACAGGGAATCATTTGATTAGTGTTGCTTTCAGATTTTCCTTTCTGAATTGTAACGTGGCCATCTTACGTAACCTTTGTAAGAGATGCTAAGAAATAAGCACCTTTCCCCCAACCGTGTGCTCAAGACAAGGTGGATCATAACCAGTTATATTGTTTTGTATTCTAGAATTCATCCCTACTGTGAATTTTCCCACAATCTGTGAAAATTGTCAGTGACTGTAGTCATTTCATACACACTAGCAAGCTTCGTCTCTGAAGAAGCAAAGTATCTCCTTTATGGTCGCACAGATAAGAAGAAGACTTAAATAGGTTGACTTTCCACTGTTATACTGCAAAAGACAAAGACCGTTATAGCGGATGGAGACAGGAGCATCACTTTGCTTAAGCTGACAGCCCTGTATGCCTGGCACCAGAAATTATAGTGGAAACCAATTCAATTTAATATCAGGAATGCCATTAAGACCTGCGCTCGTGTGTCTATGGTAGAAAGTCACAACACTTCAATATGTTCAAAACTAAAATACCCTATTTGTACTCCTGGCCTAAACTACAAATACTTTTGACCTGTCATGATGAAGTTTGAACTAAAAGCTAAAAGATAAAAATAAGCCCTGTGAAACTTAATACACATTGCCAAGACAGCATGTTGCTTTGAAGTTAACACATTCCCATCATCTATTAACTCCATTAACGTAGTATAAGATTGCACATGGAAGACCGAGAACAGCTGGTTTGAAGTCTTCAAAGTCAATTTATTAAGTAATAACATGTCAGACATCCCCTTACATAACCCTTTTGCGTGGGTGTTAAAACGAAAACAAAACCAAAAAAGTACAAAAACAAGGTTATACCAAACCTCTGGTTTGGACAGTTCTGAGGTCCATTTGCAACAGCAAAGCTATTCTGTGCTTGGGTTACAGCCATGGATGTTTCCCTGCTGCATCCCTAGACTAAAATTGGGTGCTTCATGGCAGACATGCAAAAATCTGAATCTTGCACATTAGAGGGTCATAAATCATAGCACAGCTTACTCAGGTTGCAAGCTTGTGTTTAAGCAGCTGGACCAGCCGAGACGAAACGGAAAACTTTTTAAAAGTTAATTTGTAGCCCGATAGAACAAATTGATGCTCCTGGTTCATGCTGTTTGTCTGTGGGCATATGCACGATGCTAGTATCAAAGGTTCGGGGATAATTTATCACCACTTCCAATAGCCACAGATATGATGGTCACTTCAATAGCCACAGATATGATTGTCATTGAGCTTTGTGCTCTCTTCCTGGAGCAACTTGGGGAATCTTGGAAGACACATGTCCCATGTGCTGTAACATCAAGGTGTATATACCCTTTCCTCACTTAAATGCTTTATTCCTGATCTGTTCTGTTATAGGGTTGCCCTATTTCAAGCAGGGTGGATTTGATTTAAATCAAATCAAATCGATTTAAATCACTATTTAAACCACTAGTCAGTAAGACTTCATTTAAATCTCTCTCTCTTTTTTTACCAGAAAGACTCATTCTTGCTGGTATAATCTTAATATTTACAACCAGATGAAGGTTTCATTTTTGGAATAATAAATTTTCAGAGTAGTTTTTACAGTTATATCAAAAATTACTGATTTGGTTATACTATTAGAAATACATAGACAGATAATTATGAAATTATTGTGAGGTTTAATAAGTTAACTGTTTATATTTGGACAACTTTTCTGCTGTACTTTATTGGAAGGAGAAAAATAATCATTTCCTTAATAACAATTTAAACAATTTATTTAACTAAAACAATAACATTATAGCATATGTATCCATGTTTGTTAACTGATGTGGTTAAACAATTTTTTTAAAAAAAACTTAGACTGAGTTTTAGCACACATGAAAAACTTAAAACAAATCCTTATTTCCTGATGAATAGCCTTTGGACTATAATGTAACTTAAATAGAAAACTATCTTTAGAAAGATTTTTCCTCCAAAAGCATTTTATTTTAAAAATCCTATTTAAATAAAAATATATATATTGATTGATTTTTATCCACCCTGGCAGCAACACGCAGTGGGGTAATGAGTGGGCTTCCAAAATCACCGTCTAGGAGGCAACAAGGAAGCGGCCGCTGAACAGCGCTTTTGCTTCCGCTGGAGAACAGACGAAATCCCAGACATTTACTATTAAATTGAATTTTTTCCCCAGGGCGCCAATTTAGCCCCACCCCCCTGACATTACTGGAATTTTCCAGTCTATATGGCAAACCCTGTCCGTTATCGTTGAGAGCAAATTATGAAAGCTTTTCCTGTGCCCGGTACCGTTGAAATAATGGATGAATTCAAGCAGAGTCAGGGGGTGGAATCAAAGGAACAGGTGCAAGTGAGTATAGGATGGAGTAAGTAAAGGTAAAGGGACCCCTGACCATCAGGTCCAGTCGTGTCCGACTCTGGGGTTGCGGCGCTCATCTCGCTCTATAGGCCAAGGGAGCCGGTGTTTGTCCACAGACAGCTTCCGGGTCATGTGGCCAGCATGACAAAGCTGCTTCTGGCGAACCAGAGCAGCGCACGGAAACGCCGTTTACCTTCCCGCTGGAGCGGTCCCTATTTATCTACTTGCACTTTGATGTGCTTTCGAACTGCTAGGTGGGCAGGAGCTGGGACCGAGCAATGGGAGCTCACCCCGTGGCAGGGATTCGAACCACCGACCTTCTGATCAGCAAGCCCTAGACTCTGTGGTTTAACCCACAGCGCCACCTGGGTCCCATAGGATGGAGTAAAAGAACCCAAATTTCTAACCTACATTTATATAAGTTGCTGCCCATTGCGCCCCCACAGAGCAGAATCGAGGGGGGGGGAGGAGTAAGGTAACAACACGCCTAGAACACAGCAGAATTGTGACATATTAAAACACACTCATCATTTAACCCAATATCTCACAAGGTTTCTGGGGAAAAGGGCTCGTCTTGAGCAAATTTTGATGGGCTTTTAAACGGAAAGCAAAGCTGAGGAGCTGGAGAAGAATATTGCGGGAACCCGGTGCAGGGGAGCAGGTATCAAGCAACTCAGAGTGCAACCTATTAGAAAAACGTTGGATTTGTTTAGTTTTCGGTATCCCGTTGTCTGCAGTGTGCATACACATGTCTGTCTACCTTTGTCCATTTGCTCACAAGTCTTAATTACTACCCTACAAACTTCAGTTATTAACCTCCCCCCCCCCCATCGCTGCCAAAAAAAAGAGGGGAAATGTTTCAGTTCAAAGAAGACCGAGAAAGAATAATTCAAACATTTATTTTATTTCAATATTTCCAGGATGCTTCTCAGAGTTACCCAAATAACTGGAGCAGGGGTGGGAAAATTGGATGCAACTTTAGGACTTGGCAAATATGGCAAAGAAATGGCAGACTTTCTCAGTGGAGAGATGCTACTTTTAAACTCATGAGTACACGCTGTATCTCTCTGGTTTTAGGTTCACCAGTTACACAAGAAGGGGGAATGGTATGTGCTGCAGAAGGGGAATGGTATGTGCTTCCTTTTGTTTCAGGGAAGGAAGGCAGGGGTTCCCAGTCACAGCAGTGCTGAATCCTAGATTTCACTTTTTTTTTTTAAAGGGATAGCCCTCAATTCTGCCCTTGAAAAATGGCTTTGAATGTGAAACGGAGATGAGCTATTCTTAATGTTATCGCTCCCTCAGTATGCCACAGGTCCTTTTTTGCGATGAGATTTATTATTATTAATAGTTACAGGTAGGTAGCCATGCTGGTCTGCCGTAGTCGAAACAAAATTTAAAAAATTCCTTCCAGTAGCACCTTAGAGACCAACTAAGTTTGTTATTGGTATGAGCTTTTCGTGTGCATGCACACTTCTTTAGATATCTGAATGCCTCCCAGTAGATAGATATCTGAAGATGGAATTTTTAAATATTATTAATATTTATTAATAATATATTAAAAATTATGCAGGTTGGGAGTGTGTTTGTGAACCACGTACTAAAGGTGGGCTATAAATGCAATAAATAAGCTCTACTGTTGCATTGGGCAACACTACTACTTAAGGAAACTGGAGGGGCAAGCCGGGTGGAGATGTCAGTCGCCAACCTGGCATCCAGAGATCTCCATGGGGTCGCAATTGGACCCACAGCAGTTGCAAAAACGCACCTGGCGCCTGGCTATTTTTGAACACTGGACTGGATGCAAAAGTAAGCCCTGGTTCCCGTGGAGTCTGTGAGAGGGGAGGGGGACCGAAAGTAACAAGGAGTCGTTGTTGTCCCCCGTCCCCCCCGTTGCACAATGCTACATACATTTGGTTGATTAAACGTATAAAGCATTGAACGGCACAGGATCGCAATACCTCAAGGACTGCCTCTTTCCATATGAACCTACCCGGACCCTGAGATCATATTCTGAGGCCTTCCTTCATGTGCCTCCTCCTCGAGAGGTGCGGAGGGTGGCAACACGAGAACGGGCCTTCTCTGCAGTGGCTCCCCATCTGTGGAATGCTCTCCCCAGGGAAGTTTGCCTGGCGCCTTCATTATACACCTTTAGGCACCAGGCAAAAATGTTCCTTTTTAACCAGGCCTTTGGTTGATCTGATTTACATCCTATGCCCTTTTAAGATGTGTTTTTTGGGGGGCTATTGGGTTGTTTTTTTATTTTTAGTACATATTTTGTGGTTTTCTGTGAACCGCCCTGAGACTCCCAGGTATAGGGCGGTAGATAAATTCAATAAATAAATAAATAAAAGGCTGGTGGTTCCAGCCCCACCCAGGAATGGCTGGATTTCTGCACTGCAGGGAGCTGGACGAGTTGACTAGACGACCCCTGGGGGGTCCCTTGCAACTACTCACCTTGCCACAACCCGGCGGCCCCCAGAGGATGAGCGAGGGGATTTCGTGCGCTTCCAGCAGGGAGCGCAGGAGCGTCTGTTCGCCCAGCACCTGATCCTGCCCCACGTAGTCTCCCAGGTGGCTGGGACGCAGCTTGTCCGCCAGGGGCTTCCCTTCCAGCTTTCGGGCCAGGCTTTCCCCGCCCAGCTCGGAGCCACGCGCACCTGAGCCCCGATGATCCTCCCAGTCCGGCTGTTTCTCTCCCGCTTGCGCCCGGGATGGAGATGGAGACGCAGCAGCAGAAGAAAAAGAAGCAGAGACACCCCGAGGTGTCCCGGGTTTCTCTGCCCCGGAGCTCCTGGCCTTGTGGAAAAGGGAGAACAGCGGGGCTGAAGTGGGGCTACCCTTCCCCGCGCGCTCTTCCCCGCTGCTCCTCTCCGGGGAGTTGGAGAGGCGCATTTTCTTCCGGCAAGACGCGCCCATCCCCGCGTCCTTTGGGCTGCTGCTGCCGTCGATGCCGCTTTGCTCCGCATGCTCTGGGACTTCGCCTTGCTGCTGCAAACATCTGTCCAGATGTGAGTTGATGCCGCCGGCGGGGAGCTCCCGCAGGCAAACGGGACAGCTCACGAGGAGCTCTTCCTGCGCGCCCGCTCCTTCCATTTCCAGGGCCAAGGAAAGGGAGAGGAATCCCACGGAATTAAGGCTGCTCCCTTGGCTTCTCCCCCTTCCCTCTTGGGAAGGGACACGCTTTAGGGATCCTCTCCAACGAGAGCCAAACAGCAAAAATAAAGCAGCAGGAAGAAGAGAAAAGTCCCTTCCGACAAACCCAGCGGCTTCTCCCCCTTCCCTCTTGGGAAGGGACACGCTTTAGGCCTTTTATACAAATTAGACATACCTTTTACACATTATCCTCTCCAACGCCATTTTTTACTTTAAGCTCTACACACCTCAAAATAAGCCAAACAGCAAAAATGTACTATTCCAAACCAAAGGGTTAAGAAGTTGACAAAAAATCACATTTAAGCTGTAAGAAACTTGCCCGCCATTCCAATTTAAGGCAGGCATTTTTACTACAAGTATAAACTTCCAAAAGAGTTTCAAAAATATCTCAAAAAAGTCAACACCTCATTAAGTAAACTTTTCCGACAAACCCAGAGTGGTTTAGCAACAATTTTACAATATCCTCGGACTCAGAAGAGGGAGTCGGGAATGGACAGAACACGAAATTTTACAATAGTCCCCATATTTCTTTATGCATAATGGGAAATTGGGTTTTTCCTAAAATCTTCAGGTTTCCCTCTTTCACATCAGAATTCTATATTTTCTTCTTCCTCGTAAAGGTCCTGTCGGGCATTCAACTTTTCTCATAATTTTTGAGCCTTTCCTGCTTCTGAAGTCTCATATAAATTTATTAATTTAAACTTGGTAAACTAACAGAATATAACACAAAAACTAATAAACTAGGATATTTTCTAGGACGGAAAATGCCATCAATCGCTAACATACGCAAAACAGGCTTGACAAATATTTTGTGCTATAATGATCACATAAATGCACAGCTACCTTTACAACCTTTTATACAAATTAGACATACCTTTTACACATTACTTGCCTCAGTACTGTGCAGGGGTAGGGGAAAGTGGGGCACGTTGAGCCATTTTTCAGTCCAAGAAGGTTGCCTCAAGAAGAAGAACTGCACACTAACCCACCCACCCCCGAAATTTGGGGCGAACTCATGTTCAGGGATTTGGTGTTTGTGAAAGCTTTTGTACACTAAGCATCATCCTCGTGATTATTAGGGATCAGGCCCTAAGGAATGTCCGTGATCAAAGACTATAAAGTGCAGTTGTGCATGCTTTCGAAACACTGTGTTTCAATAGACACATGCAGGTCTGGCTGCTATGTTGTTCTGAATACATGGCTTTGCTGGATGCTAAATTTGCCACAATATAAACACTTTCTGTTTGTTTCCTTTTATTGCAGACAACAGACAGGAGATATCGGGGGCCACTCCTATTCGGTACTTTATGGAACCACGATGGAGAAACACGTATTAGCTTACCATTCGAAATTCTATAAGATCAACCGCATGGATGAAATGAACACGCGGTATTACAACAGCAGGGAGGACACTGTGGCGTTCTTCCAAAAACTGGAGACAGTCAAAAGTGAAGAAGAGGTATGTAATGATTACAAATGTGCACACAAAGAGAGAGAGTCATCCATTCACACACAGCATGAAGTAAACACTTGTGTGCATATAAAATGTTACAAACTATTGGTCTGCTTTCTGTGGCATCAGATGGTTGTTGAACAGAGAAGAACATATTATCTTCTTGGAAATATAAAATGATTCCAAGCTGGGCCGGGCCAATACATTTTGGTGCCTGAGGCAAACTACAAAATCATGCCTCCCTCACCAGCAGGGAAGAAAGGAGTGAGTGAAGATGTACGCCAGGAACACCTGCTGCCTGTGTGGCTCCTGCCGCCTGCAGCGGTCACCTCATCTTGCCTCATGGCCAGTCTCGATTCAAAGGCTGATTTGACTAAGGGTAGTCAAAAAGCTGGTCCACTTGATGATTCCTAGGGTAGAAGATGTCATGTTGCATGCAGGTGTAGGGTTGGGGATAGCTTTGGAGAAGGTGTCCGCTTGGGAGATGGAGCTACAGAAGGCTGTGATGGTTTGAAAGTGGTGTATAAATAATTTCAGTAAATTAATACAGTTGAAAGCAGTTGGATTAGTTGGAGGAGGCGACAGGACTAAGAGCTTATGGTTTCCGTGTTCCCTATGTGAAAGTTTCCAATGGATTGAAATAAAAGGTGCTATGAGGTTTTGAGGTGTCTTACAATGTATGATCACGTGGTTATGACCGTACGTGATTATGTCTGTTTTGAAACCAGCAGGACTGTTTCAGAGTATGTTTGTGTTAGAATGCTGTACACTGGTACCTTGGCTTAGTTGACGAACAAATCGGTTCCCGAACGCCGCAAACCCGGAAGTAAGTGTTCCGGTTTGTGAACGTTTTTTGGAAGCCAAATGTCTTTCGGCTGTCGGCATTGTTTCTGGGGCCAATCAGCCAATCAGAAGCCGTGCCTTGGTTTTCAAATGTTTTGGAAGTCGAACGGACTTCCAGAATGGATTGAGTTTGAGAACGAAGGTACCACTGTAATTCATTTGGGTCTGCTGTAGTGCCACAGAAATGGTTGGGCAAATGTAAGGTTTTAAACATATGGGCATTTCTCCCATGTTTTATTGCTGCGAGTGACTGGGCAAATTCTTGAGCGTAAATTTGGTGCAGAACGATTGTGCAGTCTAAGATTACAATTTTTAAGGTTGCTGACAGGAGGTTTATTGTGTACATGTTGGGTTGTTTCAAAGGGCAAAGGAAGTAATTCTGAAAGATCTTTGCACTTGGCTAATTGTGAAGGGTATCTGAAATTAATCTCACACAAGGAGCAATTGCACAACTTTCCTCTAGGTGGAAGTCTCCTCCACGTTGAGCACTCCACAAAATACCGTCCTGCTTCTCCCATCCACTTTTTGCTATATTAAAGGGAATCATGCAGGGGCAGTGACGGCAAGTTCCACCTGTGGTTTTAATTAGTTAAAAATAGTTTTCACTAAGAAAAGAAAAAGCCCTGCATGGTTACTTCCAAGTACATGTATTGCGTTTGGATCGTGGTGTTGACTGCTAGGTTTCAAACTGTATTTCATATGTTTTTTCCTTCTACATACAGCCACATTTGGGTCAGAACTTTCATATTGCTTAAATTGGGGTTGGGGCGACAGGACAGATGTATGGGCAAGAAGGGAAAACACAGAGAAACCAGGTAAGTGCGGCACTCCTGAAGCTTCTCACCACTTAGAGAAATTGGAAAAAGGCAACAGTACTTTTATGCACACAGCCTGAAAAGCACCCTGACCAGCTTGAACACTGACCACTTGGCAGATTGGCTTTCCAAACCATGCAGTTACAAACTTTAGCCAGTGCTATCGCTAATTTGCACCACGACTGCAGACCCTCCAAATGTCCCTTTTTTCCAGGGACAGTCCTGGATTTACAGAAGCTGTCCCAGTTTCCAATTTGATCCCAGAATGTCCCACTTTCCCTTTGGATGTCCCTATTTTCATCAGAGAAACGTAGAAGGGTATGGTAAAGGTAAAGGGATCCTTGACCATTAGGTCCAGTCGCGGACGACTCTGGGGTTGCGGTGCTCATCTCGCTTTACTGGCCGAGGGAGCCGGTGTACAGCTTCCAGGTCATGTGGCCAGCATGACTAAGCCGCTTCTGGCGAACCAGAGCAGCGCACAGAAACGCCGTTTACCTTCCCACCAGAGTGGTACCTATTTATCTACTTGCACTTTGACATGCTTTCGAACTGCTAGGTTGGCAGGAGCAGGGACCGAGCAATGGGAGCTCACCCCGTCGTGGGGATTCGAACCGCCGACCTTCTGATCGGCAAGCCCTAGGCTCTGTGGTTTAACCCACAGCGCCACCCGTGTCCCAAGGGTATGGTAGGACACCCCTATTTTCATTGGAGGAATGTTGGAGGGTATGGAGTTTTGCGACCCCCCGAGCCAAGGAAATAAGTAACTATAGTATATATACAAACTTTAGAAAACATCTGAAGGCAGCCCTGTATAGGGAAGTTTTTTAATGTTTAATGTTTTATTATGTTTTTATATGTGTTGGAAGCTGCCCAGAGTGGTTGGGGTATGATGGTGATGATGATGATGATGATGATTGAATAAGACATCCCTATTTTCATTGGCCCCTTCATGGATCACTGCCTTGTTGTGGCGAAGAAGAAGCTATGAGCTATGCCATGTAGGGCCACCCAAGACAGACAGGTCATAGCCGAGAGTTTAGACTAAATGTGATCCACCTGGAGAAGGAACTGGCAAACCACTCCAGTATTTTGCCAAGAAAACTCCATGGGCATAAAAAAGGAGGAAGGTTTGAGAAGAAAGTGATAGTTTCCAAGGCATGCACTGGTTCATGGGGTCACAGAGAGTCGAACATGACTAAGATGACTAAACAAACAACAATTTTCATTGGAGAAATGTAGGAGGTTATGCGATTGTGTGTTCCTTTTGCAATATCATTTCCCAACCTGTTGCTCTTTGGTGGCTATGAGTTAGTGTACTTATGTCACAGACGATAAGATGGCCTGAGCTTTAAGGTATTAATGGAGAGTGTCTGATCTCTTTAAATACACAGTGATACATCACATTCCCTTCGATACAGTATGCTGCGTATTCCTGATTAAACTGGAAGTCTCCCAGCTGTGTTGCACGTAGCTCAATGATTCATTCCGTACAGTTTCCAACACTGCCAGCATTCCTGCTACATGGACCAAATGCTGATATGTACATATCTGGTACTTAGTACTGCAGCATGCTATCATCCACTAATATTTATCCGGCCTGAAGAAACTCGGCTTACTTGATTTGGCTCGTTTCCGACATTTTCGTTCATATAAACATAGTTTTGAAATGTTGCAATGAATTACATTATCAAAGAGCTATGAATCTATGTTACAGGGTGAAAAAAAGATGTGTGCAACACCATATCTAAATACGTATAGGTATATACATTTTGAAGGAGAAGTTTTTGCTGGTTCCTAAAATAATTGCTTGGTTTGGAATGACAAATGGTTTGTGGAAGACATAAACCATGGGTAGGCAACCTAAGGCCTGGGGGTCGGATCCAGCCCAATTGCCTTCTAAATCTGGCCCGTGGACAGTCCGGGAATCAGCATGTTTTTACATGAGTAGAATGTGTCCTTTTATTTAAAATGCATCTCTGGGTTATTTGTGTTTTTACATGAGTAGAATGTGTGCTTTTATTTAAAATGCATCTCTGGGTTATTTGTGGGGCATAGGAATTCGTTCATTCCCCCCCCCCAAAAAAAATATAGTCCGGCCCCCCACAAAGTCTGAGGGACAGCGGACTGGCCCCCTGCTGAAAACGTTTGCTGACCCCTGACATAAACATTAATCCTACTGTACTGCAAATGTTGGATTGTGTTAGTTCCTGGTCCTACAACTGGCTATTCTGCTGTGAGAGATGGCAGCTGTAATGTTCAGTTCCATAAAAGATCTCACACTCTGTATCTTTGCTTGTTTTTCTAGGCAGCTGTATAGGTTATGGTATTCTTTTAAAAATCCAAAGAAATGTAGTAGGATCAAGCTCTAACATATGTGCTGGTATTCTGAGCAGGTTCAATCCTACAGCCAGAACCGTATGGCAGATTTGACACTGTGAGGCTTGCAATAGCCAGGGTGATGCCTTTCAAATGTTGTGGCATTCCAGCTCCCATCATCTCTGACCTTTGGCCATAGAATCATAGAGTCATAGAGTTGGAAGAGACCACAAGGGCCATCCAGTCCAACCCCCTGCCAAGCAGGAAACGCCATGCTGATATTGGAGTCCAACAACTTCTGGCGTGTACTACCTTGTCTACCCCTGATCCCACAAAGCACAGGAAACTGTGCCATCCACCACTGAGTTCAAAAAATACATGACTGAATGTCAGGAATAATATGGTTGAATGACAGATGTCACCTGGTCAGCCTTCCTCACTATGGTGAGATGTATTATGTTTCGGCTTATATTGTGGTGATTATTTCCAAATCTCCAATGCTGAGTGAGTGGAGTTCTGCTCGTGAAAGGAAATGTCTCCTCCCTCTCCCTTCCTTTGTCTGCACTCGCTCCAGATCTCCTCTGGAGGGTCACCAACCCTCTCTAGAGCAAATTTGGAGGATGTGTGGGGGGAGAGAAGAGAGAAGGTTCCATCACACAACCAGAAATCTGCTGTGCAAGCAGTTAAGTAAGCATGTGCACATTTTTTTGAGAACTGTTGCTGTCTTTTGAACTTTTTTGTGAAGCCTAAACAACCACATTACTCCTCAGTACTCCTAGTTTAATGTATCTGTTGTAGCGTGGGGATAATGATTTCAGCAAGTGATTTCAGCTCTCTGACATAGCAGGCAGGAGACAGACATAGCAGCAGGAGACAGCTTCTTCATGTAACACTCTTTATTCAGGCAAACAAGACTGGGGAACTGAGGAGAGGGAAGCTACATTTATAGGGACAGAAGACTGGCTAGAAAGGATACATTTTGGAGGGAACAATCTCAAGCAATCACAAAGCTGCCTTTTGGTGGGAACCAATAAGACTGAGGATCCAAATGCAGCAACTTGAATGAACCAATAGTAGCTGTTCCTTCTGGAACAGGAAGGCAGTTACTTTCCCCTAATGTGAATACAGACAATAGTAATACAGATATGATAACCCTTGAATCAATACACAACAGTATCTCCAATTAGAAGAGAGTGATCAGTTTCTACACTATACTTTGGAGTGCTAATCAGAGCTCACATCTAGTGGGCTGAACGGGTTCTCCAGGTTCCAATTACAGGTTCCAATTTTAAGTGGAAGTTCTATTCAGTAGCATGTGAGAAGTGAGAAATATTAGCAGCTATGTTGGCCATTGCCCAATTTTAACATTTAACATATGTAACTGATTTCCGCCCCCCCTTTTTTTATGTCTCTGCCCTCCACCCGCGCCCAAGTCCCTTGCATCTCCTTGCATCTTTCCCCCCTCTCCTCCCTTTTCAGCTCTTAGAGGGATAGAAAACGACAGAGCAGATGACTTGCAGCAGAAGTTAGGAACTGCTGAGGTTGATGCTCGCAGCCCTGGCCCATTTGAGAATGTCAGATGAATTATCTTCCAGGCGAGGCTCTGCCCATCTTCTCTGCACCTGTTTCGTGCTTGTCACTGGGCCATCAGATTGCTTCCCTTATAGGTCTGATCGAGTTTGCTGGTGGATTCCTTCCAGCCGGCAGCATATCCATGCCTTCCTTAGCTAGGTAGTGCTGGCTGGGCTGAGCAAGGCCATTGAATGAGCCCAGCAAATTTCTCCTAGCAATGCCCCAAACCTGCCCCCAATGCTAAAACACCCCCATCCCCCCAAAATGGGTCAAATTTCGAAAGGAAAAGCTGTCTGGATCGCTGGTTGCTTCTGCTTCGTAGCCTCATTCCTTTGGCACGTGCTGCGGACTCTGTTACTAAACCACGGAAGCAAGAGAAAGACCGAAGTATCTGCAGACACACAGGTAGCTGAAATGCTTTTGAGGAGGGTGGACGCATTTCAATAACAGGCTTGCCGTTTGATACAGAGTCAACTGTTGATAGTTTGCAAAAACAGGTTATGGTGTGCAGGCAACATTCTCTTTATGTGCTTTTAAAGATTTTCCTAAGTGTATATCTTCTTTTAGGCTTGCTGTATTTGAAAAACTGATAAAGATGCAATTTTAGAAACTGGAAGAAGGGGACAAAATAGAAGTGCAAGATGGTGTATTCTAGAGTTATATATCATAATAAGTTGGCGTAGAATTCTAGGCCAGTGGCATATTTTGTCTTCACATTTTGACACGTTGCATCCTTCCACCTTCATGGCCATCCTAAATTCTCATTGATCCATGAAACATCCTCTAGTGACCTCTGCTGGGAGAGACAATGTTTGTAGTTAGCTAAACTGTTACTTGTACCATTCATTATCAAGTCAACCTGCTGTTTGCACCCTCCATCAGTTGGCATGCATGTGTTGGTCTCCTACGTCATCTCCACTGAATAGTATTTACAATCGGACTTCTCCGTTCCAACAGGCAAATTTCCGTTACTTCACCCATTATTCGGTAGAGATGTCACCGTGTCTTCTCTTTCCCCTCTCCATTTCCAGGCAGGAACAGATTTCCCATGGGACCGATTCATATTTGATGATTGCAAAATGATGGTTTTCTACCCCGCCCATCTGGCCGGGTCTCCCCAGCACTCTGGGCGGCCTCCAACAAATACCAAAATACAATACAAAACAGTTTAAAAATTAAACAGGGCTCTTTAGGTATTTTCTGAATGTCATGGTTTATTCCCTTGACCTGATGGGATCCACAGGGCGGGCGCCACTCAGGCCCTCTGCCTGGTTCCCTGTATTTGATGAGGGAACCGACAGATTGCAGTGTCCGGGCTGAAATGATGGTTTTATAGATGAATGCATATATTTATTTTTATTCCTCAGTTAAGGACTCAAAGCTGGCCTTGGCATGTGTAAGATTATTCAGTTAGGGGGGAAATGGTAAGCATGGTTTCGCTCAGTGGCGATGGAGCGGAGCAAACATAGGTGGAATAACACGTCTCTTTTGCAATCAAGTCCATAGCTTGGAGATGCTGCTTTGCCCAGTGTTGTCATTAGGGACACAGCTGGCCTTCCAACTCTGGCTGGTTCACCAGTCATGGTTGTTCTTGGACCAAGATGGTCTGGAATCAGTAACCCATGCTCTGATGACCTTTTGCTCTTGGGTTATTGTTTTATGTGCCCTACATAGCGCTGTCCCTAAAGGCCGTCTGGAAGTGGTGAAGAATGTGGCTGCCTGGTTCCTCATTGCAATAGCTGGACTGGAAGGTGTAACACCTATCCTTAATAATAATGCTTCGACTGAGTATGACCAGTCTGACAAGAGCATTAACCCTCTGGGCGGATTTGTCCATTATGGTGAAGTGACCAATGGTTTTATCATGTTGAAAGGCTGTGTTGTTGGGACCAAGAAGAGAGTTCTCACTCTGCACAAGTCCTTGCTTGTGCAGACCAAGTGTTGGGCCCTGGAGAAGATTGACTTGAAATTTATTGACACCACTTCCAAATTTGGTCATGGCCGCTTCCAAACAGCTGAGAAGAAGGTTTTCATGGGACCACTCAAGAAAGATTGTATTGCCAAAGAAGAGACCGCTAAATTTCTGGAATGTTGTTCTGGCTTGTTGTTTGTTGTTGTTCAGTCATTCAGTCGTGTCCGACTCTTCGTGACCCCATGGACCAGAGCACGCCAGGCACGCCTATCCTTCACTGCCTCTCGCAGTTTGGCCAAACTCATGTTAGTAGCTTCGAGAACACTGTCCAACCATCTCATCCTCTGTCGTCCCCTTCTCCTTGTGCCCTCCATCTTTCCCAACATCAGGGTCTTTTCTAGGGAGTCTTCTCTTCTCATGAGGTGGCCAAAGTATTGGAGCCTCAACTTCAGGATCTGTCCTTCCAGTGAGCACTCAGGGCTGATTTCTTTAAGAATGGATAGGTTTGATCTTCTTGCAGTCCATGGGACTCTCAAGAGTCTCCTCCAGCACCATAATTCAAAAGCATCAATTCTTCGGCGATCAGCCTTCTTTATGGTCCAGCTCTCACTTCCGTACATTACTACTGGGAAAACCATAGCTTTAACTATACGGACCTTTGTCGGCAAGGTGATGTCTTTGCTTTTTAAGATGCTGTCTAGGTTTGTCATTGCTTTTCTCCCAAGAAGCAGGCGTCTTCTAATTTCGTGACTGCTGTCACCATCTGCAGTGATCATGGAACCCAAGAAAGTGAAATCTCTCACTGCCTCCATTTCTTCCCCTTCTATTTGCCAGGAGGTGATGGGACCAGTGGCCATGATCTTAGTTTTTTTGATGTTGAGCTTCAGACCATATTTTGCGCTCTCCTCTTTCACCCTCATTAAAAGGTTCTTTAATTCCTCCTCACTTTCTGCCATCAAGGTTGTATCATCAGCATATCTGAGGTTGTTGATATTTTTTTTTCTGGCTTGTAGTCTTATAATAAAGCTACAAATATAATAATAATAATAATAATAATAATAATAATAATAATAATTACTTTTACCCCACGCCTCATCTGGGCCTTCCCAGCCACTCTGGGCGGCTTCCAACAGAATATTAAAAACACAGTAAAACATCAAACATTAAAAACTTCCCTAAACAGGGCTGCCTTCAGATGTCTTCTAAAAGTCAGATAGTTGTTTATTTCCTTGACATCTGATGGGAGGGCGTTCCACAGGGCGGGCGCCACTACCTGAGAAGGCCCTCTACCTGGTTCCCTGTAACCTCACTTCTAAATGCATTGGACTGGCTGCCTCTGGGCTACCAGACCCGGTTCAAGGTGCTGGCAAGGCCCTAAATGTTTCAGGTATTTATAGGAGCACCTTTTTCAGTACCAGTCAATTCAATCCTTGAGATAAGCATCGCGGCGCCCCAAGATTGCACAGTATGGGAATGGATGAAAAAGTCTTCCCTGTGGTGGAATTCAAATTTTGGACTAGGTGGAGAGGTATGGGTTTCTTTTGTTTTGACTGACAGATCCAGTTTTTTAATCACAGTGAAATATTATTCCAGGACACCTCCCATAATCCCTAGGTAGAAGGACTAGTGGTCAGGATGGTTTGTGTTGTGGTCCAAGAACACCTGGTGACCCAGTTTGAGAGACACTGAATTTAGACCAATAGCCCATTTAACTCATTATTGCCTGTATCAGTTGCAGCTCTTCTTGTGTCATGAGGAGTTACAGATTCCAATGAAAATGGTTTCTGTGAACCCCTCATGGTTGCAAAGAGGCTTATCCTTCAGGGTTGGAAGCATAAACTCCCAGCATCCACCACTCAGCTGGTCTGAAGATCTTCCTGTCCTTTGCACATTTGAATGTGTCTAATACATATATTCTAGAAAGTTGTTTGTCAGTTTGCTATGCATTTGGAAACCCTTTAAAATATAACCAAATTTTGCACGATAGTTTCTGAGACCAAGGATCAGGCTTTTGTAGATATATGGTAGCTAGACACCACTTGGAATGAAGATGGCAGAATGAGCCATTCAAAACGGCACTGCATTTTTGTGTGTGTGCCTTGGAATTCCCAGGCAATGCTGAATATGAAGATGCTGCTATCTCATCAATCTCATTTTGCTGTCTATTTGAGAACATGGACTACTTATAGTAATATATATGTTTAACTTAGAATTGAAGTAATACTTTAATTGCTAATGTGATCTGGCAATGTTTCTTCCATTGTTCTTTTGTTGTATTTGCAAAATATAAAATTACTATTATTATTATTATTAAGTAAGGGGCTGAAAAATAAAAGAGTCACACTTGTTTTATATTTTCTTTCCAATTCTGCTGTGTTATAGCTTCCAAGTTAGGCTGGAACTGTCCAGTGGCTGCTATTACATGCAAACCTTCCACCCATTTTGATATTTATTGCACCTTCGTGTGCCCATCCAAATTTCTTGGGGAATTCTGCCATTTCCATATTGATTCTCTGGCATGCTGGGCCATATAAGAAGGGGCAGTACGAGATCATTAACTATGACTGTATCCTGTCCTATGCATTTTAATTTTTGATGGCTTCTTTGCAACAGTGAAGTAAAAACATACTCTCCAAGTGTCCTGGTTTTCCAGGGATAGTCCTGGAATTCCAGAAGCCATCCCGGTCTCTGATTTGATCTTGGAATGTCTCTCTCTCCCCCCCTTTTCCTCCCCTCCACATCTTGTATAACAATTAAAAATGGTGTGTGTGAGTGTGAGTGTGTGTGCATTTACAAAAGCGGAATCCTATTTATACGGGAAATAAAATCCATGCACCAAACGAATGAAGCTGCCATACGAATCCCTTCCTATAATTTTGAAGGAACAGGTCACCAATCCACTTTAAATTCTTTAACTGTGATGCTTCTGCAGCCAGCCATTTATTAGGAAACGCGGGGAGTGTTGATTCATTTATTGCAAATGGAGCCCTGTTGTTGTGTTGTTTGTTTATTTATTACATCCTGCCTTTTTCCTTGACAGGGACTGAAAGCAGCTTACTGCTAAAATGTTATTTCATTTAATTTATCTGTGGAAAGTGTTGCATGTGATCTTTCCCCTCGCACGTTTTTCTTTACAACAATCCTGCGAGGTAGGTTTGGCGGCGAGGCTGTAATTGGCTCAAGATGACCGATGCAGATGTGTCTATGATGTCTTTGTGTGCGGAGAGATCATATGTGGGAGAAGCTTCCTGATGAAGTCCATGATGTTCCCTACATTCATTGGAACAATGTTGGGTGGGTAAATAATTTTTTTTAAAAATGCTGTAAACCCAAGCATTTAAACCACCCAGCTGTAAGCCACCCAACTTGGTCAACAGGACTCACAGAAATGAAAATGATCTCAAAGGCCCACATTGAGAATGTGAGAATAGAGAATGTGTACATTTTGATTCAGTTAAATACAGCTTGCTAGAAAGGCAGATTGTGACACAGGTCTCAGCATGTGCGCTTGTCAATCAAAAGAAAGACGTGTTTCTCACATTGCTTGAGGCTTGGCATCTGTTTCCTCTTACATGTCGCACTTGCTGTGTGTTAGCCACTTGTCTGCTGAATAAAAATAAGATCTAAGAATTTGTTAATTAGTCCCACCAGATCTGGATGTCTGTGTACGAGCACTTCATTACTACTCTTTATTCTTATCTGGTTACATTCAGCGACCTTGAAGGGAAACCTGACCCCATAGCTATATTCCAAAGTCACAAAGGATAACACAACATTCAGCAAATGCCATTAATTCCTTAATTAATTAATGTGTGTGTGTTCTATGAGCCATAGTATTTTCAAACACTGTTTCCGACTCATGCCAATCATAGAAATGTTCCTTCTGGAACTGCATCTTGAAATATTAACTTGTTTGAGTTGGATGCATTTATGATAGATAGAAAGGGCAATGAACTGTGACCACCATTGACCAAACGGTAACTAGTGATGCCACAGAAATGTGTAGTTCAGGCATAGGCAAACTCAGCCCTCCAGATGTTTTGGGAGTACAACTCCCATCATCCCTAGCCAACAGGGCCAGTGGTCAGGGATGATGGGAGTTGTAGTCCCAAAACATTTGGAGGGCCGAGTTTGCCTATGCCTGGTGTAGTTAATCAGTTTGGAGGCCAAAAATGACCCTGTGTCAAAAATGACCAGTCTTTTTGTACAAATTTTTGATGTTGGGAGAATTGCATCACAACATTTGGAGAAATGCAGACGTTAGGAACTGGTATCAATGTATTTGATGCTTTACAGAATTACATAGTCAAAAACAGACAGACCGTGCCCCCAAGGAGCTTACAATCTAGAATAGACAGAGTTGAACTCAACAAACGGAGGAGAGGAAGATATTAGTTTAGGACGAAGATGGATATGGAACAACCTCTTTAAAAAAAGAGATTACATTTGCATGTGAGGGTTAAAATGATAAGCATGGTACAACCATGTACATTGTAGTGGCAGTGGAAAACTCCCCATATTCACTGAGTGCTTCACTTTTGTGAGAGTCAAAGGACCCCTATATTTTTCTGCACAAGACTGATTTGTTTATTTAAAGAAACAACAAATATATCCATACCACTTTCTTTCCGCCTGACTCTCATTTGCATTGCAGCACTTCTGGCAGCTAAGAGAGACCTTAAAATGAACTTAGCGCTCGTTTACACCCACTTTAAATCCCTTTTACATTGCCAGAGAATGGAGAGGCTTTTATATACAGTATCTGAGAATGTCCCTGGCCCCTCATTGAATGGGTTAGTCTCATTTCATTCATCATTCATATTTTGGTAGAGTGATTCTTCATGCCATCTGACTGGGTTACGTGCCCATGTGGAAGAGCTAGGTCAGTTTTTATCTGTTAATCATAACGTGGGTTGGATGTTAACAGTTGGTATAGGTCTCTTCTCCCACATTATGTGTAGCTTAATTGTCAAAACTCTGAAAACCTTTGAGCAGCAAGGCTTCATATTGTTGTAATGTCTATTTCCTAATGCAACTGAGTATTCTATTCATGTTTTAAAATAATTGGGTGGGGTTTAAAAATTCTTTATCCTCAGACATTTTTTTTGACAAATTTCCATCAACGCAGCATATTGTGATGCTGAGTAAATTCAGGAAAATAGCATTATTTGGTGTTTTTCAGTGTTAGCTACATACTAAATAACCAGTGCATTCCTGGCAGCTTAGTGTATAGCTAAATTTCAAAAAATGCAAAATGTTGTGCTTGTTTTCTACAGAGAAAACTATACTATCCCTTTAATGCCTGAAAGAGCATCTCCACCCCCATCTTCCGGCCGGACACTGAAGTCCAGCTCCAAAGGCCTTCTGCCCATTTCCTCACTGTGAGAAGCCAAGTTACAGGGAACCAGGCAGAGGGCCTTCTCGGTAGTGGCACCCGCCCTGTGGAACGCCCTCCCACCAGATGTCAAAGAGAAAAACAACTACCAGACTTTTAGAAGACATCTGAAGGCAGCCCTGTTTAGGGAAGCTTTTAATGTTTGACAGATTATTGTATTTTAATATTTTGTTGGAAGCCGCCCAGAGTGGCTGGGGAAACCCAGCCAGATAGGCGGGGTATAAATAATAAATTATTGTTATTATTATTCACTTGAATTGACTTTGTGTACTATGTAGAGTTTTGAATGCTTAGGATATGATTGCATACCTTCCAACATTTCTCTGATTAAAATAGGGACGTTCCCATTCCATAATGATAATTTTACTATTTATACCCACACATCTTATTGGGTTGCCCCAGCTCCTTGGAGGAAAAGGTGGGATATAAATGAAATAAATGAATGAATGAGTTAACATACCCTCCAACATTTCTTGGATGAAAATAGGGATGTCCTATTTCACAACAACAACAACAACAACAACAACAACAACAACAACATTTTATTATTTAAACCCCACCCATCTGAATGGCACTCTGGGCAGCTTCCAACATACGTAAAAACATAATTAAACATTAAAAAGCTACCATACAGAGCTGTCTTCAGATGCCATCTAAAGTTACTTATCTCCTTGGCTCCGGGGGGTGGGGGGTGGGGGTTTGCTTCCCAACTGCCCGTGTTTTAATTAAATCTTATGACAATATTTAATTGCCAGTCTGGTTAACTTTTGTACATGGAATGAGGGAGACATCTTTTCCTTTGTGCCAGGCAGCGAATTGTCTTGGGTGGGGACCCACATGTTGTGGGGAAGGAGGGGAGAAATTGACTTTGCCATGGCTACTGGTACATGGACAATGAAGTTTGTTAGCAAACAGAGGAAGGTAAACTGCTCTGAGTTACTCTGCATGGATGCCAGCATCAAATAGAGAAGCAGCCTGTCCAGAACTTGGGAAGGAAACATTAAGGTTGCAGTGACCTCCAGTGGTGGAAAAATATCCCAAGGATAATGGTTCGTTGACATCTGAAGCCATGCACGGAACAGGACAGAACTTTTCAGCTGTGTTAGGGGTTTTCTGACCCGAGAGTAACAGTGGAGCTTACTTTTGAGTAAATGTGTATAGGATTGCACTGCTGTTGTGTTTTCGTGTGATTGCTGGTTTCACTTTTTCTTTGAGACTTGTTATGTGTGGTGATGTTGAGGATTTTAAAAAGTATAAACCTACAACAAAAAACAGTTCTGAATCCAAATATCGAAATTGCTCTGAACCTCCTGACTTCCCCCCCCCCATCCCTTCTGTGGTGGTGTTGAGGATATATCTATATATGAGAATGATTTTAAAAAGTATAAACTTACATCAAAAAACAGTTCCGAATGCAAATATTGAAATTGCTCTGAACCTCCTGACTTCCCCCCATCCCTTCCATGGGTCCTAACGGTATTATTTACAACTGCATATCAATACTTATCCAAATTTTTAATCCTTCTAAATTATCCATACTTTCCATTACTTTGCAAGTGTGGTTAAAATCCTGCTAATGTTTTAACCTGCTTACAGTGGTCTCGTAAATAAATTATAAACTTTTCCCATTCCTTGTTAAAGTTCTTGTCTTCTTGGTGCTGTTGGTTTTTCATTGCGTTTTGTAAATTTGCATGTTTTTAAAATTTGATTCCGTAATCCATTTTGAAAGGTACGTGTAAAAGCACTAGTACGAATAGTAAGTAATAAACAGAACACCGAAGACTGGCATCAGCATCCAAAACTCAAGTGCTTCAGGAATATCCACTAATGACGCCAGCCCTGCCCCCTATCCCCATACCAGGCAGCTGAGTCTGCAAGCTGACCGCCATTTAATTTACCCACAATGCCTGTAGCATACTGCGCCTTCTGTGATCGCTTAATGAGGGGATGTTTCTTGGTCTGACCTTTTCTGCAGTTAAAGAAAATGTTTATCGTCATTCCAGCATACAGCTGTATATAGGCGGTAAGAAACAGCTGAAAAAGGTTTAACTTCATGACAAATATTATTTTTCTTTATATAAGGCCATGTGGGTATTTTGCATTGGTTTGAAAGCTAATGGAAGGAGGTGTCTGTTTGTTTAAAAGCTTTTCATTCTGTCCTCCAGTCACTGTAGAAATTCAGGGCAGTGCACAATTAGATAGATTGGAAATGTAGAAATAAAACAACAGGGCAAATCTTAAAACATGCACTAAGTTATAACAATGTATCTGTGAGGCAAGTTTCTATATGGAGAGCTTTTTAGAGACAGGTTGCCACTACCAAAAAGGTCCTTCTCTTTGTTGCTACCAGTGCTGGATTTACGTATAAGCTAAACCAGTGTTTTTCAACCACTGTTCCGCGGCACACTAGTGTGCCGCGAGATGTTGCCTGGTGTGCCGTGGGAAAATTACTTTATATATAGTCAATATAGGCACAGAGTTAAATTTTTAACATTTTCTAATGGTGGTGTGCCTCGTGATTTTTTTCATGAAACAAGTGTGCCTTTGCCCAAAAAAGGTTGAAAAACACTGAGCTAAACAAGCTATAGCTTAGGGTCCCACTCTCTTGGGCCCCCCAAAAAAAATGTAAAGGGAAAAAAATACAATTACTTTGATAAAATACTGCTACATATTTTGTTATGTGCAAATGGCTTTAGATACCTATTAGGTCCATAAATTACCATATAGCATATATTCAACACAAAAAACAGCAACAATTTGTTGTTGACAAAGGACAGCTGGACATATAAAGGGCCCCATTACCTTCAGTAGCTTAGGGCCTCATCAAACCTAAATCCGGCCCTGGTTGCCACTTAGCATAATTCTGCTAAAAGTGCCCAAGGAAGGGTCTAGGTCTTGGTAGGATGATATGGGAAGAACCTGGCCTTCCATTATTTGGCTTTTCTGTGAACAGAAAGAGGAGAAACTAGAACTTCCAGCCCACAGTAAATTGCAGCAATGATACAGATGAAATTCAGAGCCAAAACAGAGAAGTTACCAGCTAACATGGGCTGTGTTGCCCTGTCTTGCCCATTAGGTGAAAAGCATCTCTGTGCCAGACTCAAGCATGCCATGCAAAATGGTGTGAAGGGTTTCATTGCAGCTTGTGTGCTAAGGATAAAGATACCTTGACCCTCAGTCAGGAATAAAACTGGGTGCAGTTTTAATTTCAGGTTTTATTTTATATATAAAAAAGATGTAAACAGCAGTCATGGGAGAGTCCAAGTGGCTGTGGGATCACAGGGCATGAGGAGGGAGAGATCAGTCCTTCTTCTTCTGCTATGGTTCTGGCTGAAACTAGCAACAAGCTGCTTTTTACATCCCACTGGGGGCACAATTTTGACTGGGACCACCCTCCCCACTACCAGGTTAATGCCACATCCTGTTTGGCCCTGAGGGAACGATCTGCACATTCATGCAAATCACCACTTACCTGCTGCCAAAGCCAAGTGAACATTGCTGATGGACAGGGACGAGTTGCTGTCCTTAATTTCTCTGTCCTTTTGCTTGCATACTTTCATTTATACATATGTTCCCTCCTCTGGCATTGATTAAGAACAGCCACCCAGGTCTTTGCTGCCAGGTCTTTGCAATGTATGTCTTTCCAAAAATAAAATAAACTTTTGCAATTTAGTCAATTGATTTAAGTAGGGTAGTGCCATTGCAGGCACAAGGAAGGACAATGTGTGATACATAGTATTCAGGGGAAGGGGAACTTTAATGCTTTTGTTTGGTAGATAACTTGATCAGATATAATAAACTAGATTTTCACTGAGCTAGAAAAATAATAATCCTGTTTCCATGCGTAGCGAGGAAATCTTGCTTTCCACTTTTCTCTTGCACTGCGGATAGCAAGAATATTTTTTAACCAAATTGGTGTTTTAACCTCATAAGGGATGTGCTGGTGAGGAGACTTGAACCCTTCCACTTAATTTCCCCATGACCTGTCAAATTGGGCACTTTGCTTTCATACCGATTCCAATACCAGAAGTAAACTGGACAGGAGGAGGAAAATAAATTCCCTTAAGCCAGGCATAGGCAAACTCGGCCCTCCAAATGTTTTGGGACTACAACTCCCATCATCCCTAGCTAACAGGACCAGTGGTCAGGGATGATGGGAATTGTAGTCCAAAACATCTAGAGGGCTGAGTTTGGGGACACCTGCCTTAAGCAATGGACAGAGAGCAGAAAGATTGCGCTCCTCTCAGCCATGCCTGCCTTCCCAACCTGATGTTGCTGAAAGTAGACTCTCTACCTGTCCATAGAGAAGCATAATTTCAAATATATGTGGCTACCACAGTCACATCTCATTTTGCCATCACACCACCATGGGCTGGCTTGTAGTGTGCATGCCGGCTGTTTTCACCTTCTTTTCAAGGTTAATCAGTTAAAAATAGAGGTTTGCAAAATCCAGCTCTAGAAACAGTCATGCAGAGCTTCCAATATCTTCTCGGCTAGGCACACAGCACCTGCTTACTGTCTGCGTAACCTGTCTTCAGGGACTCCCTGGAGACCACGGTCACGTACAGATTAAGGATGTGGCTTTGAGGTCCAATTAAATGCTTCTTGTGGGCATCTAGAAATAGCCTGCCGACTTGTTGGAAATTGGAAAGCAGGGGGGGAAACGTGACTTGCGCAGATGCCAGGAGGAAAAGGTGGCAAATAGAGCGCCCCTTGGATGGGCTAGACATGTGCTTCCTTCCATGTAGGGTTTGTGCAGTTGTAACACGGACATCAGGTTTCATGCCCATGTGAGAGATAATGGACCTTTGAAGAGATGTTGACAGCGTTTGTGCATCATGGAAATTTGGAAACCTGTAGCTGTCAACAGAGCAGCAGGTGCTGGTGCAGCAGAAACTCCAGCTTCTGACTCGGAAAGTGGTGGTGTAAGCTGGCCGTTGAATCCTGTGTGTTCCAGCGAAAGTACCTTCTACGCATTTGCCTATTTTGAGCCGTTGCTATTTCCGTGATGACTTTTCTCCTGGTGTTGTGTTTTTGAAACCATTAAAAACACCTGCGTTCTAGCCAAACCCAGCAAGTAAAGTTTTAAAGGGAGGAAAGATATCTATCCCCAAATGCTCTCTCTGTACGCGTTCGTGTGTGTGTGTGTGTGTGTGTGTGCGTTTTTTGTGTGCATGTGTGAAACTTTCATTAGCCAGATTCCTGCCTAAACCTTGCCAGCGGAAGGGCGAAGTGGAAATCCTGCTGAAGAATTGCTATAGCTTTGCTACAATTTGAGATGTGTGTTGTTGATGATGTGTGTACGGCAGAGGGCCTTCTTGGTGGCGGCGCCCGCCCTGTGGAACGCCCTCCCATCAGATGTCAAGAAAACAAACAATTATCTGACTTTTAGAAGACATCTGAAGGCAGCCCTGTTTAGGGAAGTTTTTAATGTTTGATGTTTTATTGTGTTTTTAATATTAATATTGTGAGCTGCCCAGAGTGGCTGGGGAAACCCAGCCAGATGGGTGGGGTATAAATAATAAATTTTATTATTATTATTAGTGCTAACAGCATTTTATTTTTAAGGTGGCCTTGTACTCTAGGCTATGCTGTATTTTTTACAACACCTTTAAAGTAATTTATGTTTTATTTGAAGATAGTGTATTTTATCGGCTGTGCTTGCCTTTGAAATTACTGTTTTTATTGTAATGTTGTGGTTTTTGTTGACATTTTAAACCACCCTAAGTGATGCTTATGCATTAGAAAAGCATATGTATCTATCTATCTATCTATCTATCTATCTATCTATCTATCTATCTATCTAATCCAATGTTTTCTGTGCTTGAGCAGAAAGGATTTCTGCTTCTGCAGTGGGTCTTCCTCTCCTTCCCCCTCCAGCTCCAAATCTGCTTCATAGGGTTGAAGGAAAGTGAATTCTCGCTGTGTGAAGAGAAGTCCTTTCATGTAACATTGGGTTCTTCCTGAAATAAAATAATAATAATAATACAGTAAATGTTAATTAGCATATTAATCCTATCTTTTGTGGATCTGGAGTTGGCTAGGTTTTTGGTATGCAAAATTCACCCGAAGTGCTGCAGCAGAGAGAATGAAAGGACATGAGAGGAACGTTCTTAATAATAGTTAATAATAATAATTAATAATAATAATAAATTTATTATTTATACCCCGCCCATCTGGCTGGGTTTCCCCAGCCACTCTGGGCGGCTCCAACAGAATATTAAAAACACGATAAAACATCAAACATTAAAAACTTCCCTAAACAGGGCTGCCTTCAGATGTCTTCTAAAAGTCAGATAGTTGTTTATTTCCTTGACATCTGATGGAGGGCGTTCCACAGGGCGGGTGCCACCACCAAGAAGGCCCTCTGCCTGGTTCCCTGTAACCTCACTTCTCACAGTGAGGGAACTGCCAGAAGGCCCTCGGAGCTGGACCTCAGGCTGGACGATGTGGAGATGCTCCTTCAGGTATACTGGACCGAGGCCGTTTAGGAGTAGCTGGGTTATGAGGAAAAGAAAGCAAGGAAAGGAGAACTGGGAACACTGAAATGGAAGGATTGGTTGGTGGGGTGGGAATTAAAATGTAAACAATGTTTTGCAGCAAAGAGCAACTTGCTTGAAATCTACAACCCGACCTGATCTCCCCCTGGCTGTGCCAAGAATTGGAACAGAATCGTATTTAAAAACAGATGTCACTCAGGTCCTTAGGAAGAGTGTAATAGTAGCCACAGGAGTAAATAGATACTGCGTCCCACCAAGTGACACAAATATAACCTTTTGTAGGATTCTCCCCTCTCCCAGAGGTCAGTGGATCAAAATAGCAGCTCTGCCCCTGCTCCCTCGTGCCACACTTGCACGTGAACGCCCTGTAGACAATACGGAGGCACCAAAGACCCCACAGTTCCCAGTTTGTATGGTAACCAGGAAAGAAGATGGAGAAAGGTGGCTTGGGCACTTAGAATCAGAAAACTGTCGAGTTGGAAGGGACCCCAAGAGGCATCTAGTCCTACCCCCTGCAATGCAGGCATCTTTTGCACAACACAGGACTCAAACCCACAACCCTGAGATTAAGAGTCTCAGGCTCTGCCGACTGAGCTGAACATGCGAGCTGAAAATTAAACAGCAGGGTGCCAAAGGACCCACAATGTGTAGGCTATGGGAAAGAAAACAAAAGTGCTCCAAGAATATTTGTTGTTCAGTCGTTCAGTCGTGTCCGACTCTTCGTGACCCCATGGACCAGAGCACGCCAGGCACGCCTATCCTTCACTGCCTCCCGCAGTTTGGCCAAACTCATGCCAGTCGCTTCGAGAACACTGTCCAACCATCTCATCCTCTGTCATCCCCTTCTCCTTGTGCCCTCCATCTTTCCCAACATCAGGGTCTTTTCCAGGGAGTCTTCTCTTCTCATGAGGTGGCCAAAGTATTGGAGCCTCAGCTTCAGGATCTGTCCTTCCAGTGAGCACTCAGGGCTGATTTCCTTCAGAATGGATAGGTTTGATCTTCTTGCAGTCCATGGGACTCTCAAGAGTCTCCTCCAGCACCATAATTCAAAAGCATCAATTCTTCGGCGATCAGCCTTCTTTATGGTCCAGCTCTCACTCCAAGAATATAGTAATCCCAAAATGCTACATAAGAAAAGAAAAAAATCATCAGACCGCTGACTTTTTAAGACAGGAAGGCTTGTACTCATACTTTACTACTAAAGCAGAAGCTAAATAGACTATAACTCGGAGCCAAGTCAGAACATGGTTACTGGATTTTACTGGACTGCAGTCAAAGAACTTGATTTTGTAGGAGAAATGAAAACGTTTTTCTCAAACGACCAGGCACTTTTCTTGCTCAAGCTCTGGCTTTTGGTAGAGGCCAAACCAAATAGTGTTGGAGTTGCTGAAGCTGATGAGCTGCAGCAGTAGCTTCTAGGATAACATAGGTAGGTTCCAGCTTTGAAGCTTTGAACCCCTGAGCTACAGCTTGGGTAAGGGAATCTTTAGGGTTGCCGTTTTTGAGCTATTTTTATGGGGAAACAGCAAAAACGGCACTGCTGACATGGGCTGCCGTACGTCTGGATTTTCCAGGACATTTTCCCACTTTCCACCTTGACACTGCTGCTGACTGAAGTATTCTGGATATCTCCAGGAATATAAAGACATATGGCACCCCTTGTGTGGTCCTCAGTCGGATCCCTATATGCATGTTGTTAATATTATCTGAACCGAAGTGTAGCTAGATTTGCTTCTTTTCAGCAAGGAAGGGAAAACCTGGTCTAAGTTAGAAATAGGGTTTCATTCAAGCTTATCATAAAGAAACCTTTAAAAAAAATCCCTCTAAGTCAGGGGTGAACTGTCCCTCGGACCTTGTGGGGGGCCAGACTATATTTTGAGAAAAAATAAAATGAACGAATTCCTATGCCCCACAAATAACCCAGAGATGGATTTTAAATAAAAGGACATATTCTACTCATGTAAAAACACGCTGATTCCCGGACCGTCTGTGGGCCAGATTTAGAAGGAGATTGGGCCGGATCCAGCCCCCGCGCCTTAGTTTTTCTACCTATGCTATAAGTGGTCTATTTATAACTTGCCTGTGTAATTCTGCATTAATTTGATAGTGCATTAATTTGTAATGTTATATGTTAGTGTTTTTTAATAATAATTTAAAATGTGCAAAAAAAGGTTGCAAAACCATGGTTCTTAATGTTTGTCAGAGATGCCAACTCCCTGGAGCCCTGGGTGCCTGAACACCCACCAAATCCCCCATGAAGGGGCCAGGCACCCACAAATTGCGGTGCCAGGGCCATGGCACCCATGGTCACGGGGCCAAGTTGGCACTCCTAATGTATGTGTCTTATGCGACAATCCTGAATAAACTGGTTTTGAGTACCACAGGGTAGTACTACAGAGCTGGTATGTTAGGATTAATGGGTTTCAAGATGGTGACCAAATTAGATCTTACTGGTAGAATGTATGGTGTGGGACAAAGAAAGCAACTGAAAAGTTTCATGTAGATTCTTAACAGTCTTATTGAAGCATGCTCCCAAACACACTAAAACTCCATTAACTATTTCTCTATTGTCTCGGGGCATTCTGACCGGTGTGCGACTAAAGAACCAGTCAGTTTATTTTCTTTACTGTATAGGAAGTTGGGTAGAAAAAAACTGGAGCTGTGTTTATATACTCAAAATAAATAGTATAAGTGAATACTTGATAAATTGGAAGAAGGGAGAAGTAGAGCGGGTTGGCAATAGGATGGCAATCTTTTAGGAATCTGAAGGACATAAGGGATAGCGAAGAGATAATCCACCAGAGCTTTCTTTGTCACATATTGCACAAGGCCATGGAATTTCCCCAGTGATTTCTGCATCCACCACTTGTGGCAAAGGGGTTTTGAATAGCATCCTTTTAGTTCTACAAATAGAACGGGGAGCGGGGGAGAGATAGAGCTGATGGGGCCAAATTAGGGGACAGGAGAAGAGGGCCTCTGAGGTAAATGGAGAGTCTGTTTCATAACAAGATGCTGCTCTTCTCAAGTTTCTCCATCCCAAGAGTGGAACCACTTGACACAGCAGCAATTTACAGCCAGTCTTTCTCCATGAAAAAGAAAGGCATCCCCCCCCCCCAACCATCAGTCATTTGGATTATTTCTTGTCACCATTAATTAAAAGCCGACTTGTCCTTTCCATTTGCAGTAGGGGTGGGGGAATCTTACGCCCATTTCCCCTTCCTCCTGCCATATTAGATTCCTGGGTTACATATCTATAGCCTATTCCTTAAATTTTGGTGGATTGTGTAACTTTAGAAAAATTACACTCTAGTTGCACATGCATAATTTTGTGGTGGTTGTTGTTTGGTTCAACAATATAGAGGGCCAGGTTCAACTACACAGTTGCAGTAGTAGGAGACAGCAAAAGTACCTCTAGGACAATGGGGCTTATCTCCCTCTTCCCCCCATGGCCCCCCACCCCCCAATCAGTTTTGGGGGGTTAGGTATACCCCCAGAACGGTGCATGGAGGAGGAGAGGGGAGATTGTTCCATCAGGCAAGCAGAAACTTGCGCTGATTTAGCAATCTCCTTAGTGCTTCTTCAAATACCATCCCATAAACCTTATTGTGTCCAGCTATACTATTACAATATAGTCCAGAGACTATACCAGAGCCTGTGATCTCCAGATGGTAGGCTACAACTCCCATAATCCTTGACCATTGGCCATGCTGGTGTGGGCAGTTGTAAAGATGGGAGTTTGAGTCCATCCACATCAAAAGGGTGATGGGTCCCCCAACCTCAAAGTGCAGATCTGACAGCAAGGCAAAATAAGAACCATTAACTTTAATGGAACATAGTTGCAGATAAGTGTGTATAGGATTAAAGCCTAAAGGTGTGTGCAAGTGTGTGCATGTGAGCATCTCTGTGTGCACACATGTGCCCAAGGAGGGCCATAAAGGCTGTAGTTAAGTGGTAGAACCTCTGTCTTGCATGCAGAAGGTTTCAGGTTCGATTATTGGCAACTCCAAATAGGGCTAGAAGAGACTCACACCTGAAGCACTGTTAAGCTTTTTGCCAATCAGCATAGACAGTCATCAGCTAGATGGACCAATGGATGGATATGGTATTAGGCAGCTGCTTATGTTCCTATAAAGAAAAGGTTGGAAAGTCCGAAACAGCCAGGATTGAAAGCCCCACATCTAAAGGGAAAAGAGTCTGGGACAACACTGAGATGGGGTCCACATTTTGCTCCAGTGTTAAGAAACCCAAAGGCTCACATCCCCATTCCCCCATGAAGCTCATTGGGTGAGCTTGGGAACGTCAACGCCTCTCCATCTAACCAGACTCAGAGTCTGGTTGTGGTGATAAAATGGGGGATGAGGAGAGGTCATGTACATCTTGTTGAGCTCCTT